>JBCEWE010000077.1:1074647-1134647 GCA_039877035.1 Silurus lanzhouensis
TCTCTCACATACTCGCTTACACCCACACTCACATATACTCTCTTACAAACACTCACATACTCGCTTACACCCACACTCGCATATACTCTCTTACACACACACACTCACATATACTCTCTTACACACCCACATATACTCTCTTACACCCACACTCACATATACTCTCTTACACCCACACTCACGTATACTTTCTTACACACAGACACACACACCCACATATACTCTCTTACACCCACACTCACATATACTCTCTTACACCCACACTCACATATACTCTCTTACACCCACACTCACATATACTCTCTTACACCCACACTCACATATACTCTCTTACACCCACACTCACATATACTCTCTTACACCCACACTCACATATACTCTCTTACACCCACACTCACATACAGGGAGTGCAGAATTATTAGGCAAGTTGTATTTTTGAGGATTAATTTCATTTGAGGATTTAATTTGAACAACAACCATGTTCTCAATGAACACAAAAAACTCATTAATATCAAAGCTGAATATTTCTGGAAGTAGTTTTTAGTTTTAGCTATTTTAGGGGGATATCTGTGTGTGCAGGTGACTATTACTGTGCATAATTATTAGGCAACTTAAAAAACAAATTTATACCCATTTCAATTATTTATTTTTACCAGTGAAACCAATATAACATCTCAACATTCACAAATATACATTTCTGACATTCAAAAACCAAACAAAAACAAATCAGTGACCAATATAGCCACCTTTCTTTGCAAGGACACTCAAAAGCCTGCCATCCATGGATTCTGTCAGTGTTTTGATCTGTTCACCATCAACATTGCGTGCAGCAGCAACCACAGCCTCCCAGACACTGTTCAGAGAGGTGTACTGTTTTCCCTCCTTGTAAATCGCACATTTGATGATGGACCACAGGTTCTCAATGGGGTTCAGATCAGGTGAACAAGGAGGCCATATCATTCGATTTTCTTCTTTTATACCCTTTCTTGCCAGCCACGCTGTGGAGTACTTGGACGTGTGTGATGGAGCATTGTCCTGCATGAAAATCATGTTTTTCTTGAAGGATGCAGACTTCTTCCTGTACCACTGCTTGAAGAAGGTGTCTTCCAGAAACTGGCAGTAGGACTGGGAGTTCAGCTTGACTCCATCCTCAACCCGAAAAGGCCCCACAAGCTCATCTTTGATGATACCAGCCCAAACCAGTACTCCACCTCCACCTTGCTGGCGTCTGAGTCGGACTGGAGCTCTCTGCCCTTTACCAATCCAGCCACGGGCCCATCCATCTGGCCCATCAAGACTCACTCTCATTTCATCAGTCCATAAAACCTTAGAAAAATCAGTCTTGAGATATTTCTTGGCCCAGTCTTGACGTTTCAGCTTGTGTGTCTTGTTCAGTGGTGGTCGACTTTCTGCCTTTCTTACCTTGGCCATGTCTCTGAGTATTGCACACCTTGTGCTTTTGGGCACTCCAGTGATGTTGCAGCTCTGAAATATGGCCAAACTGGTGGCAAGTGGCATCTTGGCAGCTGCACGCTTGACTTTTCTCAGTTCACGGGCAGTTATTTTGCGCCTTGGTTTTTCCACACGCTTCTTGCGACCCTGTTGACTATTTTGAATGAAACGCTTGATTGTTCGATGATCACGCTTCGGAAGCTTGGCTATTTTAAGACTGCTGCATCCCTCTGCAATATATCTCACTATTTTTGACTTTTCTGAGCCTGTCAAGTCCTTCTTTTGACCCATTTTGCCAAAGGAAAGGAAGTTGCCTAATAATTATGCACAGCTGATATAGGGTGTTGATGTCATTAGACCACACCCCTTCTCATTACAGAGATGCACATCACCTAATATGCTTAATTGGTAGTAGGCTTTCCAGCCTATACAGCTTGGAGTAAGACAACATGCATAACGAGGATGATGTGGTCAAAATACTCATTTGCCTAATAATTCTGCACTCCCTGTATACTCTCTTACACCCACACTCACATATACTCTCTTACACACCCACATATACTCTCTTACACTCACATATACTCTCTTACACCCACACTCACATATACTCGCTTACATACCCACATATACTCGCTTACACCCACACTCACATATACTCTTTTACACACACTCACGCACATATACTCTCTTACACACACTCACTCACACACTCACATATACTCTCTTACACACACTCACTCACACACTCACTCACACACACTTACATATACTCTCTTACACACACTCACATATACTCTTTTACACACACTCACGCACATATAATCTCTTACACACACTTACTCACACACTCACATATACTCTCTTACACACTCACTCACACACACTTACATATACTCTCTTACACACACTCACATATACTCTCTTACACACACTCACATATACTCTCTTACACACACTCACATATACTCTCTTACACACACTTACTCACACACACTTACATATACTCTCTTACACACACTCACATATACTCTCTTACACACACTCACATATACTCTCTTACACACACTCACATATACTCTCTTACACACACTCACTCACACACTCACATATACTCTCTTACACACACACTTACTCACACACACACACTCACATATACTCTCTTACACACACTCACATATACTCTCTTACACACACACTTACTCACACACACACACTCACATATACTCTCTTACACACACTCACACACACACTCACATATACTCTCTTACACACACTCACACACACACACTCACATATACTCTCTTACACACACTCACATATACTCTCTTACACACACTCACATATACTCTCTTACACACACTCACATATACTCTCTTACACACACTCACATATACTCTCTTACACACACACTTACTCACACACACACACTCACATATACTCTCTTACACACACTCACATATACTCTCTTACACACACACTTACTCACACACACACACTCACATATACTCTCTTACACACACTCACATACTCTCTTACACACACACTTACTCACACACACACACTCACATATACTCTCTTACACACACTTACTTACTCACTCACTCACACACACACACACACACACACACACACACACACACACACACACACACACACACACACACACACATACTCTCTTACACAGTCTCTCACTCACTCTTATACTCTCACAATTACACACACAGGTGTAAATCATATGTGGACAGAGCTACAGAATTAGCGGTTCCCGGTCTACACCACACCGCATCCTCCAAATTATCAGCTGAAAGAGTAAAACTTTACACATAAACACTGAATTTTTAAATATCTAAAGCAAATAAGAGAAAATACATACAAAGCCGGAGCCTGTTACGGTACAGATGCCTCACTTCCGCCTAAACCAGCCTTGTAGTGTGGGCATATAGCGGAAATGACGCAGCGGATGTTGTTTAACATACGGGTCACGAGGAAACACAATAACGTGTATTTTACTGTTTTAAGATTTTTATGAATAAATGTACATATGTGTATGAAATTTATATATTCGAAATTGGAAAACATTCAAAAGTTAGCTTTTTATTCATATTCCGATAAAACCCCACCCTATTTTAATAATACTCACGCTCTGATTGGTTGTGTCGGCGCACTAGCCAATCCTGGGACAGGGGGCGGAAAACCGGAAAACGGATATCCAGGTGTTTAGACACGCGGGTTGATTAGAACTGTTCCGTTTTTAATCAGGTTTTAAATCAGGTTCTAATCAGGCTTTGGTCTGGGTCTGTTCAAGCTCTTTTCGGGTTCTGCTCAGTTTCTAATCAGGTTCTGTTCTCTTCAGTGTGTGGGTTTGAATTCGGATGTGATTAAGTGTCATGAACCAGAATGTCTCTGATCAACATCCAGAAGAAGAAGCATGGGGAGGATGCTGCGGTGAGCATGTCCTCATGTGTCAAATCCAGATGTGTCTTATATGTTTAACAACAACACCAACAATAACGACCTTTAATACATATTCGTTTGTCAAAAGGTCAGGGGAGCTAGGTATGGGTTCTGAAGGACCTTAATTCAAATCAGTTACATGATTTCCCCCAGGAATGCCAGTAGAAATCTTTTGGGCATTTATAAACATTTCTCAAGAGGACTCTGCATGTCCACAGGGATAAGAGGTTCCTCAAAATGCTTCTTCCATCACTTAACAATATTCTCAGTAGAGATAGTAGAGACCATCACTTTCCTGCTAGCCAGGGCATAGTCCTCTCTCTTACCACTTTCATGAGGTCCCAGTGTATTTTTCCAAACTTACAGCTACCCCTAGCTAGTTTTATCCAGGGACATTGTTTGATGCTAACTAGCTAGTTTTGTCTTGGACTATTTCCTATTGTTATCCAGCTAGTTTTGGACATTCTTCTTTGATGTTAACTAGGTTGTTTTGTCAATGGGACATTCTTTGATGTCAACCAGTTAGTTTTGTTCAGGAGCATACTTTCTTTGATGTTAACTATCTAGTTTTATATATGGTTGTTTTGTCAATGGGACGTTATTTGATGTTAACTCAGTAGTTTTGTCTAGGGACATTATTCTTTGATGTTAACTAGGTTCTTTTATCAATGGGACATTCTTTAATTTAAATCAGCTAGTTTTGTTCAGGAACATTCTTTGATGTTAACCATCTAGTTTTATCTATGGACATTCTTTGATGTTTACTCAGTAGTTTTGTCTAGGGACATTCTTCTTTGATGTTAACTAGGTTGTTTTGTCAATGGGACATTCTTTGATGTTAGCCAGTTAGTTTTGTTCAGGAACATTCTTTGATGTTAGCTAGCTAGATTTGTCTAGGGACATTATTTCTTTGATGTAACCAGCTGGTTTTGTCTACGGATATTATTTAATGTTAACCAGTTAGTTCTGTAAACTCTAATGTGAACTATTTCAAAAGAGTAGTGTTTGTTGATGAACAGTTTTGTGATCCGCATGTCCTCCACTATCAGGTTCAGGGCACTAACGACAGCAGTGTGGTCAGTAAGGTGTCCGCAGCAGCTCGAGGCTACTTTCACGATGAATTTCTGAGACATTTTGTGGGCAAGGTGTCTCGAAGAGCTCCTCTCATCAACAGGTAGCACTAGTGGACATTCAGTGCTGCATTGTAGAATGATTTTGAATAGAAAATTAACGTTGGTCAGTGGCTGTGGTTTCTTCCCAGGGGCTACTATATTCGCTGGAAAGCTGTGGACCACTGTGTAAAACAATTCCTACGTGTTACAGATGGCTGTGAAAGGAGACAGGTAATACAGAACCCCCACAACATCCTGGTTTCTGCAGTACATTTTTATGTCTCATCTCTCAATCTGTCTGTCTACAGATCTTGTCTTTGGGCGCAGGCTTCGACTCGCTTTACTTTCGGCTTCATGCGGAAGGCGTGCTGGAGCGGGTTAGCGTATATGAGGTCGATTTCCCTGAGGTTGCCAGGCGCAAGGCAGCTTTAATCAGCGGCACTCATTCTCTGAAAGATGCTCTTACTGATTGCGAAATCTTAGCTGGTATGAAGTGAATCCACCTCCCACCACCACCCTTTATCAGCAAGTCTTTTTTGGGGTGGATGGATGGAATGATAGATAGTTTATTCACCCCTAGGGGAAATGCTATACAATACTATACAGTATGTACATCATTTTGTCATTTAGGTCGCATTAAAATACCTCGAATTATCGTTTGTATCAAATTTGTGCTGCTGAATTGAACATTACTTTAGTTTTTGTCTCTTTAGTGTTGCCGTATAGTTTGCTGAACAACCTTTTAAATACTAATGCAGCATGAAAATGCTATACAGTTTATTATTTTAATGCTCAAAGCGGTGATTCATGTTTGAAAGTTGCATTCCTTCATCACCTCAATAGCTGTGGTTTCTGACCAGTTTCTGAACCCATGTTCAGGCCCTGTGTACGTGAGCAGTGCTTATTATAAGCTGCTAGGCGTGGATGTAAGGAACGAAAAGCAAGCGGAGGAGGCTCTGAGTGCAGCTGGATTGCAGTGGAGCTCCCCTACGATGATTCTCTCAGAGGTGGTGCTCACTTATTTGAAAACCTGCTGGTAAGTAAAAGTCTGCGTGGATTTACATGGTTTTATTACTCTACACTTTTTTGTAATGATTCCTAAGCTCGTGTATGTGCTTCAGGTCAGATGCTGTGATTGGCTGGGCAGCGCGCATCTTCCCTCAGGTTATGTTTGTGATGTATGAACAGATACGGCCAGGCGATCCCTTTGGCACCGTTATGCAGAACCACTTCCTGAAGCTCAACTCTAAAATTCATGCTCTCTGCCAGTACCCAGACACAGTAGCACAGACGGAGAGATTTCTGAGAAGGGTATGATTTCTGATTAAACTCTGAGAGATATATTTTAAAGCTGTTGAGCTTCATTTTTATTTGTATATCTTTATTGAACAATGGACATCTGCTTTCCAAAGATAAGGAGATTATAATGTAGACGTTTGGTGCCTATAAGCTTGTCCCTAATAAGTGAGTCATTGGTGATTGTGGCAAGGATAACGCTTCCTGAGGTGGCATGAGGAAGAAACCTTGAGAGGAACCAGACTCAAAAGGGAACCCATCCTCATTTGGGTAGCACCAAATGTTCATTGTTGAGGTGTACTGTTCAGTGATAGGTGCCTAAATACATAACTGTATATACTGATTGTCTTAAATCTATTTCAAGTATAATGATTGAATGCTGAAAAGACTTGTGTGAAACCTCTGGTGGTTATCTACATTTCTGCTGGAAGAATTTGTGAAAAATGTTCAAGTACGATGAACTGTCCATATTAAAGGAGAACCGGCAAAGAACATGTCATGCTGGTTTAGAAATAGCTCTACCACTTATTTTTTAAATTATTTATTTGTCACATAAATATTCATACAGTGTGTGATAGTGATATGCTTTTTTTGACTGTCCGACTTGTAAACGTGGAAAGAAATACAATATAAAAAAAATAAAGAGTAAAGTAACATATTTAAAAATATATAAAATGGAGAATAAAAGTAAAAAATGTAATCATAATAGCAAAAATGTAAGTGTAAATTACTGCAAATTAATGACGTGTCAAAAACAGGGATAAATAAAGTACTCAGTAATACATAAAGTGCATAAAAGAAATTACAAAGCAGCACTAAGATGTTCCTTTATGTCTTTTATAGCCTGTCAAAGTTGAACATATTTTTGCGAGATAAACTATTCTATAATTTATTACCTACAATTTTGATACAATCTTGTGTTCTACATGTGAGTGTTTTAGGCAAGTAAAGGCCTGAAAATGTATGAGTTACATAACATCGAACCACTGAATTTGTTTTAAAATACTTTCTAAATTGTTAACCGTTCTTACAAATAAAAACATATGTATTTGATCGGGTTGCAATCCTAACAAAACTCTTCTGAAAAATTATTTCTTTGCATCCAACCATCTATTCATCCACCCATTTATCCAACCAAACAACCATTCAACAAAACATATCAACTTTCATATCAAATCTTTTCCTGACAGGGCTGGGAGAAATGTGTGTGCTTGGATATGAACCAGTTCTACTTTGGTCTTCTCACAAAGAACGAGAGGGAGAGGGTCGAAAAGTTGGAGCCGTTTGATGAATTTGAGGTGAGACACACTGCACTCTGAACACACACTCAAACTGAGACTGCAAACTTCATTCCATTCTTTTTTTTATTGCTATAAGTGCTGCTATACGATATATACAGCAAGTACATATTCCATTAGCAAACACATCCTTTCTTTTTTTTTTTTTTTTTTTGATTAAATATTATTAGGAATGGCATCAAAAGTGCTCTCATTACTTCATCCTTACTGCCTCCAAAGGCTCTCTGACCAGTCAGGCGGTCCTCATATTCCCGAAAGGTAAGATCTGATAATATACTGTGTTTATTTTTCATTTATAAGAGTCATTTAATAAGGACTGATTAGCTTGAACCCAGTGTGAAAAGAACAAGTAGCTTAAACAAACCATATTCTAAAAATTAAAGGAGCCATTTATAATTTTTAAGCCTGCAACAACCTGTTCAATCAACCAATCCTACCAGAAAAGGCGCTTCTGGCCGAGCTGGGGTAGAGCTAATTCTGTCCATTGCAACGCATAAACAATTGTATAAAAATACTGAGATTTGTTCAGTCTAATCTTCTTTAGTATAATATAATTGTTATAGATATCGGAAAATTTGAGATATTGCAAACTACCCTGTATGTCATAGTTTTAGGAGTGGAAATAGTAATTTAATATTCTACTCAAGTAAAAGTATTGCAACTTCAATGAAATTTTACTAAAGTACAAGTAAAAATAGCAAATCTTCAAAACAAAAAATAGCAAAGAAAAAAATCTTCTTAAATAAAGGTGAAAAGTAGCAGATTTAAAATACTACTATATTAATACACTGGGATTCTAGTGTAGTTCAGTAAAGTTGTGTAGTTGTTTTTAATTGAAGGAGCACCTTTACAAATTAAAATGCATTAAAAAACCCACTACAGTCCATGACTTGAGTCTAATGGAAGTTATGCAGTTTCACAAAAAAAAAAAAAAAGTTAGTCATTTATGATAAGGAGAGAAATCGCAAACTCAGATTTACAATTCAGACAGTGAGCACACACATTGAGCAACTTTCTAATCGAGGACGTTTCGCTTTCAGCTCGGTCTGACTCCATGCCGTCTGTCTTGTCCGTCTCCATCTTCCTTCGTTCTGAGTTTAGCGCATTTGTTCTCCGCCCACAATCAGTGCAGTAGTTTTCGGGGTGCGATTTCTTTTCTCCTTGCATTATTTTTATTTATTTATTTTTTTACTCAGTAACGGATATTATTTAAAATGTAGTCAAGTACAGCACTTAATACAAAACATACTTAAGTAAAAGTAAAATTACAGATTTTAAAAACTACTTTAAAATGTAGTGGTACACAAAAAAACTACTCAATTGCAGTAACGCGAGTCAATGCAATTTGTTATTTTCCACCTCTGCATATTGTACAGTAGGTCTTTGTGTTATTTGTTCTGCAGAGTTAGCAGTCGTAATAGTTAGTAGATAAAGTATTAAGGTGTTGTCTGAATTGTGGTTCTCTCCCTTTGTATATCTCTCAGATACTCCCATTCCTGTGATCAAGCCTGATGTAGAGGATCAGCCTGTGACAGTACAGGTCATGGCTGAATCTCTGTGTGTAGAGTCTTTGGGAATGGCCTCCTGCCTTCTGGAGCCTGGAGTCATGCTCCTTACAGGGGGCTGTGGCAGACGAGGCCGAAACACTGCAGTTACACTTTTGATCAGAGACCACACGGCTTGGAGATATGCCACTGTGGAGCCAGGCGGAAAGAGATGTGTGTGTGATTGTGCCAGATTTTTGCATGGCCCATTTTTTTTAATGTTGAAATAAATAAAATGTTAATCAATCTTAATTTTGGTCAAATGCAGGTGTGCGGATGTACCACTCCATGACATCTGTGCCTGGATGGGGCGCAGTAATTCTAGGTGGCAGAACTTCACCACTTAACCCCATTGATGATGTTCTGAGAGTCACCTATGTGACTGATCAGTTTAACCCCGAAAATATGCTTGTATCTCTGGAGAAAATGGTTTGTAATGGCGCAGCCCCAAAGCCAAGATGGCGGCATTCAGCGACCTTGCTGAGTCATGGTGGTACGGAGGTTCTCTAACTGATACATTGCTATTACAGTATCAATAAGTGAAACTCATTGTAATATCTCTTACATTCAGATAGGAACTACTTATTTGTTTTTGGAGGCTGTACAGAAAGAGAACTGGTTCTAGGTGATGCACACTTCCTGTGTTTGGAGGACCAGCAATGGACTGATGTAAGTCTTAACCCCTTTTTTAAATAAGAAAAGCTATGATTCATACTATCACTCTGGTGGCAAGGGAGTTTCCCCCTTACAAAGAAAGGAACAGTCTAGACTTTTTATAGCAGATTTATTTAAACAGAGACATAATGAGTTGATATTAAGAGTACTTTTCTCAAGGGACAGGACTAATTTGGGTGTGCGGTAATCAGAATTAGCAAGAATTACCGCACACCCAAATTAGTCCTGTCCCTTGAGGAAAGTACTCTTAATATCAACTCATTATGTGTATAAAAAACACCAGTCACAGAATCAACCTCTTCCATTCAAACCTCTGCATCAACATGGAAAAGAACAAAGAGCTGTCAAAGGACGTCAGGGACAAGGCTTGGTCCCATTCACCAACCATCTTTAAGTGTTCTGGCTGAGGCCAGGAGATTCTCATCCAAGATTCTACAGTGCATGGCCTCGTTCATGTGGTGAAGTCTTCCTGTACCCTTAGCAGAGAAACCTCCCCAGAGCAGAATGTATCCTCCACCATGTTTGACAGTGGGGATGTTGTTCTTGGGGTCATGTTAAGCGTTTCTCTGCCTCCATACACGGCAAATCGAGGTGATGCCAAAAAGCTCAATTTTGATCTCATCTGAGGAGACTGTTAATTTCTTTGTAAGGGGGTAAATTTACAAAATCAGCAGGGGATCAAATCATTATTCCCCCCACTTTAATGGTTAAGAATTCAAGAATGCCACAACCCATTTGTTTTATTCTTAATGAACTGTCTCTCCAAAGGTCCCACTTGAAGGCTACATCCCTGAACCACGCCACTCCCACTCCGCTTGTGCCTATAGACAAGGACTGGTGGTCTTTGGAGGCCTGGGCCAAGGAGGTATCCCTTTAGGAGATCTTGTCCTACTGAAGCCCACGTCTGCTGGGTTCTGCTGGGAAAAGTTGAATGTTTGCCCTGCCTTGGTACCAAGGTAACACATGTTCTTCAAATATCACACAATATTTGATTTGATTGTAATAATTCTAGAGGTCAACCGATGTGTTTTTCTCTGGCAAATGCTAATATTTTTTTGCCCTGATGTGTCTGGCTGATTTCCCCACCACCCTGCCCTTTTCATCTCATAAAATCTACATATAATTAAAAAGACGTGATACAGAAAATTGCTGAAACTAAACATTTATTGAACAACACAAGCCTCTCCAATCAGTGCTTGCTTTATATATTCACAGTTCCACAGAAACTCTTCCGGTTTCACTGTTTGGAGACAGAGAACAGAATACTGCCACCTACTGTTAAGGGAAAGTTATGTTCTCTCACGCAAGCATTAATTGCGTGAGATTAATTAAAAGCACAGTCGGCTGATGGCGATTTATTTAAAAAATGCCAAAATTTAGGTTCAATTGGTTGACCTCTAAATAATAAATATTTATTGAATAATTTGTCTGGTGGCAGTTAATGTGATTTTTGTAATCCTCAGGTATTCCCATACTGCCCATGTGATTGGAGAGAATCTGGTGGTAGTTGGTGGAGTCTGGCTCCAGACAGATGGTGTCCCGGGAGTTGCCGTAATAAACCTGACCACCAAAGTCAGTGTTGAAGTCCACGTGGACACAGTGAGTAGTACATTATATGAAATAAGGATTATTTGTTATTAAATATGAATTGTCAAATCACTCTGATAATTTTCTCTCCCCACAGTCAGTGGTCCCCTGGCCCCTCATGCTACATTCTTTCTGCTCAGAAGTGCTGGACTCTGACGGAGCTGAGATGGTGCTCATTGGTGGCGGAGGAAACTGTTTCTCTTTTGGCACCCACCTCAATTCCCAACCTGTTGTTCTAGACCTGAGGCCTGTGCTTAAAAAAATGGCACATTTAAACCAACCACCTCAGGAAAAATGATGGGTAGCTAGCTATGAAGACCAGCATCTGGGCCATTATCATGTGCTAGTAATGAAAACCGTGTCAATAATCAGACAGACATTTCCAAGCAGTCAGCACCAGCCAAATTTTATTTCATCCAGGACCTCAGTTTAAATCACAACCAAGAGATCTAATGTGACACGGGGCGACCGAGCATGCTTGTTTTTGTTACGGTCACTCGGTCAGGCGACGGAAGGACTGCACGGTAGGACAGACTGCGCCCCAGTCCACAGGCTTGCGGTAGTCACCCTTTTCCAGGAAGTACTGGCGGCCATGGTAATTGGGGTGCTCGTAGAAGATCCAGTATCCTTTCAGGACCTTGCAGGAGTGCACCTCTCTCAAGCGGTAACACTCCAGAATGGAAGGGCAATCCTCCGTGACTTCAAACGACTGACCTGCAAAATCTGCCTTGTCATAGAGCTGCATCTTGTACTGTGTCCCACTTGTCTGGAATAGATGCCAAGAAGGATGGAGGGTGTGGGGTTTGGGGAAGAAAGGGGGACGGTTAGAAATGGGTAAAAATAGGTTACAGTGTGTTGATAAGATCAGAGTAACCTTTTATTGCTGGTGTAAGTGTTTTTATTTTTTATAGTAAACGAGTCAAATCAACATTTTAAATAATTAGCAGTTCACTGGTGAGACAATAAGAATAGGAAAATGAGAGATGTAAAGTGTACTTTTCTAGGTTTTACCCAGTCGTTGTTGGTGCAGCAGTTCTTACAAAGAGACTTACAACGTGGATTATTCTGCAGGAGCTGAGCCGGTCATTGAGCCCCGTCCAACGCAGGAACTCGGGGTACTTCTCACGTGTTAGAACATACTGGTAGCCCATGTAGCTCGGAAGCTCGTAGACCACCCAGACGCCGCTCTCCACGTGTATGGAGTTACAGCGGCTCAGGTAGGTGTGGAAGTCCGAGCAGTCGCTGTCGCACTCATAGCGACGACCCTGGAAGTTTTTGTCCTCGTAGAAAATAATCTGGAAGGGTTTTGGACTGATGTTTTAAAAACACTTTTTCTTTATTAACATGAGCTCGTGTTATGCATATGTAAATATCTTACTCTTCTGATTTATGCAGAAAGAAAAAAGCACCAAGGGGCCAGCTGGAATCTGATGGTTATGGGTATTTTTTTTCCATTGAATGCCGCAACAAAACCGGAATTTTGAATTGGAAAAAAAAAAATATATGCATATTTATTTTAATGTTGGCACATTCGGCTGCCTTGCAGGTTTTGAAAACTTTCCAAAAATGATGATTAGCCAAAAACCTTTTCAGCAACACAGGAATTTGTAATGCAAATCTTTCTATTTAATAAAATTAATTTTATATATTCAAAATGTATCACTAATTAATAACTGCATATAACCGGAGCCTCATTATGGGCAAAAACAACAAACACAGACACTATCCAAAATAAACTTTGCACATGACTTCCATTAGAACACTTATTTTCCAAACTGTGTACTTACCCTCCCCATTATGGATCCTCGATCTCGAGTCCTGACTCACCGCAGGCCCACTAGTGCTGCTTTTAAATACTTAGCCCCCCCTGATTTAGGATTAGTCAGGTGTAGAGTGGTTGACAATTGCTTTGTCATGATAACGAGATCCAAATTCTAGGGCTCTGTTCAGGTTTTCCAGAAAATGAAGTGTGGGATCAAAGTATAATAGCAGCACTGCCCACAGCCCACCCATTTACTGCCTCTCTATTCGGTCCTGGATGAGATGCACTGAAACACACACATCCAGTATCCCAGAATGCAGCACAAAACACAAGCATAATGCCAACCTAGGAACCGATGCCAAGACCACTGGCGAATGTGAAGAGGTCGAGTATAATAGGTTTTTTCGTCCTACTGTTCTGAATGAGGCAACATATTGCCAGCTCAGCTCTTTTTACTGGTCTGGGATCATTTCATTTGTTCAAATGATTTATTCATTTGTGTTTAATAGGAATTCTGTGAAGGTAATCTGGATGCAAGCTATTCTTGTTTGAGGATTCTTCTATAGCCCTATTTCGTGTGCAAGGAAGTCAGTCCAACTCAGTCGTAAGGTTTTCAGCGATTCAATCACTGACACTGAATATACACATTTTTTTATTGGTAGTCAAACAAACCCTGTTTTCCTAATCTAAACATAATACCAAACTGTGCTCTCTTCAAAACGAATCCTCTGGATTTATTGCTGCTCTATTAATAATGGAAAAAGGAGCGTGACAGGCAAAGATGAATTCTGACAAAAGTATAAAAAAAAATGGATCTATAGAGTAATGGGGTATTGCTTTGTACATATATTTCATATAGATTAAATGTAATTAATCTAAAGCAATGCTTCCCATTTTTCTGTGTTTAAAGCTCTTCTGAACTATACATGTAAATGCTTGTTTATTTGAGAGGTGAAATTCATGCCATTAATGTTTTAATGTACAGAACTAAGAAACACTGATCCTAGAGTTCACAATACATAAAAGTTGTGAAGCTTTAAGTGCAACTAGGCTACAGCAGGAATAAAACAAAAAATAATACATTCACAGTCATACTGGCTGCCAGGTAGAAAACTTGGTACTTGTAGGTATCAAGCAGGAAGTAAATTTGTTCAATAAGCATTCCCTCTGTTTGACCTCAGATCAGTGCCCTTATAGTATGAAAATAAATGCGCGACGGGAAAAAGGCGCACGTTTCCTTCGGCACGTTAATGCGAAAAACTGATTCCGGGGCAAATATGAAAGACTTCAGGACTCTTCTGTACTAAGCTACATTTTATAATTGGAAAAGTCCATCACTTTTTCTTCTTCGTTAATGCCGCAGCAGCAAGACACTCGTCCTCCTGCGATTGATGCTCATTACACTCAAGTACCTTAGCTATAAAACCTGCTTCTGATGTGGAAATAAAAAGCAATGCTGCTTGCGGAAATAAGTAATAATGATGGTCATTCTACAGCATTGATCCAGCATAGAACTCTAACAATACAATATCATATACTTTTAAGACAAAATTTCACTTCCAGCATCCATTTCAAATTCATATCTTAGTCCTGAGTTAAGCAGATGTAACCACACCAAATAAAATAAGTGCATTAGTGTCCATTACAGTCTTGTGTGTGTGTGCGTGCTCAGGAGACTGTGGGTGCTTTCGGATGCTGTAAAGAACGTTCAGGGCTGTGGGTTGGGTTTGACTGGCAAGTGGGGTTGGAAGGCGTGACGGTTGGCAGCAGCAAGCTGTCCAGCTCTTGTCTCCGCCCCGTCTCCAGGAGCCATTCGTGAAACTTCTGCTCTACGAGAGCCTGGAACTGCCGTCGTTTCTCCCTGGAGGACGAGCGAAGGTAAATCCCATTAGAGCTCTAAAACCATGTGCTTGTGCTAGAAGTCAGATATGCTCGCCAGCTACTATTCCAGAAGTGGCAGGAACGCTGGGAGTGCTGTATTGCTGTGCAAGGGGACTATTTTAAACGTAGATAAATAAAGTGCTTTCTGGTAAACGGCTAGTCTTGAAACTTTTTGATACCACCTCATAGCTGACTGATGTTCATGTTGTTCTGGGTATCTACTTGCACTTGACCATGACAGACACTCACCTCCTGGCAAAAGAAAATTCTTTTCAACTTTATCTTATGCAGAAAAAATGGCTTACTTGTTAAGATGCGAGTCCTTCACTATCTTCTGCCAGTCGTGCACTCTTTGCTGACGCTCCTCCAGAGCCTGCTGGTAGGCCGACGGAATTCCCCCTGGCACCTCGCAGGTGTCTCCCTCCATTAGGAATGGTACTACCATAGGGCAGAGCTGTGCAGGGGGCAGTATGCAATAGCAGGCCGCGTCCGTTGAGGGACCGTCTGGTGCATAAATCAGCGGCTGATCCCAGAGATTAGGCACTACCGCCAAACCCACACTGGCCATGTGGTCCTCCAGGCTGGGGTAGTGGGTGTGAAAAGGCCCAAGCGTGAGGCTGGAGTTGCCCGGCAGTAGAAGCGGCCTGGTGGGAGTCAGAGCATGAATGGTGCAACGGGTGGAGCAGCCAACCGCCAGGCGTCCGGCCACACACACCAACCGCACGTTCTCACAGCTCTGCATGTGCACACCGGTCTCCACCGGGCCAAGGACCACCGTGCTGTCACGACATTTATCGAGCGTCACTGACCTGCGGCATAAATCAAAGTACGGGCCATAAAGTTAGACTTAATTGTTAATGTTCAGAAGAATTCGAATTATTTAAGCCTAAGGAGTAACAGCAGGTTTACCCAAGACTCGTACCTCAGGGGGGAAAGGAGGTAGATAAAAGCCTCACTGCAGCGGTGCAGTTTGACATTTGCACCAGCCAGCTTCTCAGAGTCTTTAGCGAGGGTCTGTTTGTAAACCTGGGACATCAGCACCACCTTGCTGCCTGGAGGAGCCGTGTGTGTGTTACGAGCTATTTTGGCCCTCTTCATTGCACCATCCACTGAGAGAAAGACAGACAAAGACACTGACAAAGAGGGCTGCAATGGGATTAGAGATGAGCGATGTTCCTTTGCTTTATTTTACGATCTATTGATCTATAATAAGTTAATCGTAGCACTAATGTGTGTGTAAAATTGACAATCTTTATAAGCTGTGACAGGAGTGGACACAAATCTCTGGAAAAAAATACCCCACCTTGCAGAGCCCAGGCCAGCTTTTTTCCCGAGCGAAGACAGGAGGACATGCCGAACGGGTTGAGCGTAAGCACCTGGCGCAGCCAGCTCTGCAACTGCTGCAGCGAGTAGGACCGAGTGAGTTTTGAGTATCCAGCCATGGCCTGGAGTGGGGCGCGGCTCAACAGCCGATGCAAGGGGTGAATAGTGCGTCCGTTGCTCACCGTGCCCTCCAGCAGCATGCTGAGAGCCTGCAGGGCATCGGCTGAGATTTCGCTGTCTCGCACGGTCTGACTCGAACTGCTCAGCTCGCCCGGATCTACCAGCAGCTCCAGCAGCTCGGCCAGGTGAGTCTGCACAAAGGTGAGGTGTGCCTGGTCGTCCCAGTTCTGGTTGGTCAGAAAGCACAAAAGATTCGATACTAGAGGCTATAGTTCCTGCGTTCTCCATCAGTTCACTGAGTAACACTGATGGAACGCGTTAGTTCTGCATTACACTTTGCTTTATAGCACCGATCAGGCAAAACTTTATGACCACTGACCAGTGAAGTGAATGACACTGATTATCTCTTCATTATGGCACCTGTTAGTGGGTGGATCTATTACACAAGTCAACATTGTGACGTCTAGACGACTGGGTCAGAGCATCTCCAAAACTCAAGCTCTTGTCCGATGTTCCTGGTCTGCAGTGGTCAGTATCTATCAAAAGTGATGGAAGGAACAGTGGTGAACCGGCGACAGGGTCAATGATGCACGTGGGGAGAGAAGGCTGGCCCGTGTGGTTCGATCCAACAGGCGAGCTTCTGTAGCTCAAATTGCTGTTAATGCTCAATGGGTCAGGACTGCTTTGGAAGCAAAAGGGGGACCAACACAATATTAGTCAGGAGGTGATAATGTTATGCCTGATCGGTGTATAAAGCTGGTACAAGGGGCATAATTAGACCCGACAAAGATTTGACCTTGTTTTGAGAGCTGATCTTAGCGTCCCTTTCAGAGGACAACGAAAGGGAACGAGATCGAGGACTCGGCCACTCTTCGCCGATTAGAGAGACACGCAGAGACACACGGTTCAGCTGCTGCAGGTAGAGAAACAGCAAAAACTGCAGCGTATCCACAGACAGCTGGAGATGAAGAGGCAGATCAGAGTTAATATAAGGATATATGGAACATGAACAATCTCTCTTTACAACACTGAATGAGTAAAAGCATATGGTACTCGTGTCACACCTTGCTGCGCTGGCGGTCAAGGTCACGAGGGGTCAGGCTCTGAGACAGGGCCTCTGCCCACTCAAGCTTCTCCTCAACAGTACGTGGCACCAGCAGGTCAAAAGTCTCGAAGTAAAGCCAGGCCAGCTCCTCGGGCAACTGCAGCTTTCCGCAGGCAATGTGCCGCCACATATGCCAGCTCAGACGCGGGAAGCAGCAGTCACGTGTACGAACGTAGCAGGCCATCTTGCGCAAGTAGTGCATGCTCAGCTTGCCTGGAGGAGCCGCCTGTAGCGCACCCAGGAGGAACAGCTCCAAACGGGGCCACACGCTTGCTGAGCAGGTCTCCATTTCTGTACACGTGACAGCGGATCAGTAAGCATCAACAATGGCCAAACCACCACAGACTATTTACCAATGAGGAAACAGTGTTGTGTTAAATCTGGAATCTTTACTAGAGGAGTAGAATATCCAAATCTCTGATTTATATCTGACTATTACATTACAAACAGGCTACAGGTTACACGAGTACATACTACACACTCATCACTACTAGCTCATTCATCAGGCATCTTCAAAGGGAGGACATGGTTCCCATGGCAACCACAGCATGTGCAAGGAGTTTGACCGTTAACTATGGATTAGCAAAGAAGAGACCAAGAGATAATCATGTATAGATAATATATAGAAAATATTATAAACAATCATTTATTGATGACTATTATAGATAATCATTAAAATATAATTGGTAGATAATATTATAGATAACACTTTATAAGTAATGCAGAAATTCTTTTTGATATTATAAATAATACTTTAGATCATTTTTAGATAATCATTTATGTGTATGTAATATATAATGGTTATATAATATAAATAATAGATAATCATTTAATGATAATATTATGGATACCAGTTTACAGGTAATTTAGAGATCATTTAATGATATAAATAATAATTATAATATATTATAAATAATTATTTAGATCATCCATAGACAGACAATCATTAATATATAATTTATAAATTAAATTATAGATTATTTATAGATTGTGGATATAATTTAGAGCTAATAGTTTTGAGATAATATTTATAATTAAAGCAACAGATAAAATATAAAGTTGAAATAAAAGAGTTCTTACTTCCTGCATCCGGGCCTCCTCTGCTCTCCCGAGCCCAGAGCGCGCGCTTTGCTCTGCTAATGAGCTTTATAATGCTAACAGTGCAGCGGCGTGTGAATTTTTCTCTGAAGTGTTAATCCATTTAAAATGTGTAACAAAAACCACCTTTATACCCCAAATATCCTCAAAAACTCCCTCACACAACTCTCCCATTCAGCTCTTCAAGGTCCGGCAACCGGAGCAAACGTTTCAATAAACAACACACAGAAGCACTTCCTGTTTCAAAATAAAAGTACTAATATATTAAGAAAGAAATAACGATGCTATGCAATTCAATATGGCAGACAGACAGCAAATTATCAATCAACACATGGCTGCTTTCACAAACAGGCTTTTGTAGAGCAAAAAGAAAACAAAAGAAAAACGTTTAAATAACACCAATTGTTCCCCTATTCTGTCTCCAGGAAGATGCAGCTCTACCTCTGCCATGTAATTCCATACAAGTAATATCAATGGAAAGTTGTCGGATTACCCCACTGTAACTTGAATATTTAACCTAAGTCGAGACATCGCTTAGCCTATCCAGGAATCTTAAAGAATGGGGATCAGTATGGGGTAGTATAACGAAAATTGTAAATAATTTGGCGAAACAAAACAATTTATAGTACAGTACTGTATAAAATATATGTGGTAGCGGGGACATGGACGAGTTCAGGCTCACAATTGGAGGGCAGAGCATATGCTGCTACATTAGCCTGCCATGCGAAACATAAAATATTTTTACAATTGTAAGGTGTCCCATCATTGTCAGCATCATATGATCAAAAATTCGTAAGTCAAACCATCGTAACTCATGGACCATCTGTATTCTGTGTGACTCTCAGGACACGCCTCATATTCACATAGCAGCAGTGGTGCTGAGAGAACGTGCTTGATAAACAGTTTCGAGAGGAGAAATCATTAATATATATACTTTTTTTATTGTTATTTATTTATACAGTATTACAAAACTGAGTACGCCCCTCACATTTTAGCAACCATTTTAGTATATCTTCTCAAGGGACAATACTATAGAAATTTACCTTTTCTTTGAAATATTTTATAGTCAATGTGCAGCTTGAATAGCAGTACAGATTTACTGTCCTCTAAAAAATAACTTAGCATACACCCATTATTGTCAAAATAGCTGGCAACAAAAGTGAGTACGCCTTTTGTCTGCATGACAGGAGCATGTAAATTTATGTATCTTGTATTACTGCGAACGAAGTTACAGTACAGTGCACAGGGTCATACAGAGGTTTTCCAAAACAAGTTTCACTCGGAACAAATCTTTCATGGGTCGATCAAAGAAGTTGAGTCTTTGTGCAGTGCGTCAGCTGCAGAAGCTGCTTCAAAAAACAGACGCATGAGTGCTGCAGCATTGCTTTAGAGGTTGCAGAAGCAGAAGGTCCGCTTGTTAGTGCTCAGACCATATGCTGCACACTGTAACAATTCGGTTTGCATGATCATCATCACAGAAGGAAGCATCTTCTAAAGCTGGTTCACAAGAAAGCCTGGAAAAATAGTGTGCTGAAGACAAGCGGTCCAAGTGCATGAATTACTGGAAACATGTCCTGCGTTCTGATGAAACTAAAATAAACTGGTTTGGCTCAGATGGTGTCCAGCATGTGTGGTGATGCCCTGGTGAGGAGAACCAAGAAAATTGTGTCTTGTCTACAGTCATGCATGATGGTGGTAGCATCATGGTCTGGGATGCATGAGTGCTGCTGGTATTGGCGAGCTGTGGTTCTTTGAGGGAAACTTGGATTCTAACATGTACTGTGACTTTCTGAAGCAGAACATGATGCCCTAACTTTAGAAACTGGGATGAACGGCAGTTTTCCAAAATAATAACAACTGAAAACACACCGCTAAGTGTCCAACTGCCTTGTGGAGAAAGCTGAAGGTAAAGGTGATGGAGTGGCCAAGTATGTCTTCAGATCTGAACACTATTAAGCACCTGTGGGGATCCTCAAGCGAAAGGTGGAGAAGTGCCATGTGTCTAACCTCCAGCAGCTCCGTGATGTCATTATGGAGGAGTGAAAGAGGATCCCAGCAGCAATCTGTGCAGCTCTGGTGAATTCGATGCACAGGAGGCTGGTGAATTCGATGCACAGGAGGATTAAGGCATTGCTAGATGGTGCTCACACAAAATATTCACACTTTTGGAGACACTTTTCCTTTGGTAAAAAAAGATTTAAGGCGGTATATACCTGAGTGCAAATCTGGGTTGTGGAGTGATGTTTGTTAATGTTACTCAGCTTTGTTACTTTGTTAATAAAGTCTATCTGGATTAAAACCTCCAAGACTTCTGGGCAATTTACTCTGAACTGATCAAAGACAATTCCACAACAATATATATATATACTCATACACACACACACACACACACACACACATACTCGCAATCATAAATATTCAACCCCCTCACCTCAATAGACAATACAGTGATGTTGATGAAAGATAATGAAAATAAATGAAATAAAAAATGTTTTATATATGCATCACAGCTGAAGGCTTAATGATGTTTCAGCTCCACTTCAGGCCATAAAAACTGTCAGAAAGCTTTAAAAACAACATTATATAGGGGTTGAATAATTGTGACATGGCGATCTTAACAAAAGATACTGTTACACACAAATACTACATCATACATTTTCTGTGTTGATTTTATGTAGCAATAACCTCATTAAGAAGTCATCCAAAGTAGAATCCTACACTTTGAAAAGATTTTTATTTATAAATCCTTAAAACTCTTTAGGGGTTATATATATATATATATATATATTAATAAATATTATAAATTTTAATATTTATTATATATATATATATATATATATATATATATATATATATAATATTTATATATATATATATATATATATTCTATTACTGTATATTGTTCTATTTCCTTAAACTTTTTCATAGTACTCTCTACTATGAAAAAGTATAACAAAATAGAACAATATACAGTAATAGAAAATTATTTTTAACATTTTACATTACTGAAGACATCCAAACTATGAAAGAACATGTATGGAATTATGTAGTAAACTAAACCTTGTTAAAGAAACCAAGAATGTGTTTTATATTTTAGATCATCTAAAGTAGCTTCATTTAACTTTGATAAATTAATGGCATTGTCTCACTAGATTCATGAGGAAGTCACTTGGAATGGTATTCGGTACACATGTGTACCTAAATTAATTTGTGAAATTTTCTGCATTCTTAATGTACTTTAGAGCAGTGGTCCCCACCCCCCGGGCCGCAGACCGGCACCGGTCCGTGGGTCAGTTGGTACCGGGCCGCACAGAAAGAATACATAACTTACATTATTTCCGTTTTATTTATTATCTGATTCTGAACGATGTTTAATTTTGGAAAATTACCGGATTCTCTCTGCCACATCTGTCTATGAGTCACTCTTGATGCATGTCATGATGCCTCGGTCACATGTCTTACCTCCATCCACTACCTTCTTAAAGTGGCTGCTCCGGCCGCTAACACATAATATATTACTGCTAAATTGAAACCCCTAAGCGAGCAAAATAAACAAAAAACACCACAGTTTATTATTATATTTAGAAAAAACCTAGACTTATACCGGTCCTATCATTTTATTTAGTTGTATTTATCCGCCACACCTTAAAGGCCGGCCCGTGAAAATATTGTCTGACATTAAACCGGTCCGTGGTGCAAAAACGGTTGGGGACCACTGCTTTAGACCATCAGAGTCAATAGCTCTATTGGTCCTATTACAACTACTGTAAAGAGAAAAGATAGTCCATCATTACTTTAAGAAATGTAGGTCAGTCAATCCGAAAACCTTTAAGGAAATTTAAATGTATCCCTAAGTGCAGTCGTTAAAACCATGAAACGCAATGATAACACTGCTGAAATAGTGTCTGTATTTGTTTATTAAAACGTGTGTACATTAAATCAGTAACCCAGAGGCTTAAGCATTGAGCTATCACTTCCCAGAATACTTTTTGCATATCCTAGGTTGTCCAGAAGCTGTGGGACAGTGCTGGGATGGTGCCCCCAGAGCAGATAGGGTTAAGTGCCTTGCTCAAAGGCCCAACTGTGGCAGCATGGTGGTGCTGGAGATTGAACCACCAACCTATTGATCAGTAACCCAGAGCATTAACCTCTGAAATAATGTTTGTGTTTATTTTTTTAAATCTTTTATATAAACATGTGTACATACAATTCATAACCTGTAACATTTATCTTTGAATAAGATAAATCAGACCTTTATCAGAAGGTTTTTGTATATCCCACCTCATAAGAAAGCTGGGGGTCATTGCTAGTATGGAGCCCCTGGAGCAGATAGGTTTAAGAACCCTGCTTAAGGGCCCAACAGTGGCAACTTAAATGTGCTGTTGCCTGAACCCTCAAGCTTATAATATTTCTAATACATTTATCAAGCCTGTTCATAAAAGACTTTTTTTTCGATGCATACACTTTTTTTGTGGTTTTGTCATTGGGGCTAAAATGTATTTCTTGAAAGTAGTTTGTAGATTGCTTTTGTACCATGCTTTTTATGCAGTTCTGGCTCCCAACCAGAGTTTCCTGCCTCAATCCCACATCCGCATAATGCCATTTCTGACTGGCAAAGTTATCTAAAGAGGAAGAGGAGTAGAAGAGAGGTGGCAGGATGAAGAAGTGTTTTTGTGGTGGCTGTTAGTAGATTGCTTGTTCACTTAGAATTAATCTGACCTGGCTTGATGCTTGTATTTATTTATTTATTTATTGCTTTTGCCTTGACGCCTTGCATATGCTATATATTGTATCACTCAGTTCACCTGCAGTAGGGGCGTGTGTCTGCTATTTCTTTCGGGCATGGGTTCTTTTTTTTTTTGCTATGTTTTGTGTGCTAGGTAGAAAGGAAGAAGGGGTAGCTCAGTGGATAAGATATTGTATGCTTGTTTAGAAGGTCATGAGTTCATATTCAAGCACCACTAAACTGTGACTGTTGGACCCTCAAGAAAGGCCCCTAACCCACAACTGCTCAGTTGTATAAAATGAGATATTTGTAAGTCCATCTGGATATGGGCATCTACCAAAACATTTTACTGGAAGAGATTTCATTGGAAATGTTTTGAGGGTTTTTTTTGGGCTCGCTTACACAGTTACAGAGTTTTGTACTCTTTTACCAAATACCAGCACCTTTTGTAGAAGCTTGTCTGTGTTTGTCATTTCTTGTTTCAGTTATAAATGTTCCTGAGCTGGTTACTCTGTGTGTTTGTATGTTCTTATCCTAAACTGGGTTGTTACATACAATATAGTAAAATAGTCTTAGAAAGAAAGACAGCAGAGACAGTTTCTACAGTTTCCAACACTTTTTACTGCTGCTATATAGAGAGAATTAATTGTCACATTAAAATATTAATTCATGATTTTAGTCAAGCCTTTTGTCAGTAGGTTTCTCTTTAGTAATACATAGCTTTGTCAGAAAAACAGGGGAAACAAGTGCATGGCCAGATTATTCTGTCAGGAAACTCAGGTGACTAGATGAGTGAGGGCCCAAATGCAGAATGTCACCGGGGTATGGAGAAAACAGGCTTTAATAGAGAAACAACCTGAACAATGGGAAAAGGCCAAAACACAGTCCAAAAACAGTCCAAGATTTAGAGAGCCGGCAAACAGAACCATGAAGGGCAGAGCAGAAACAAAAACTGAGACAGGCGGTCTCTTATTCTAGAGATCACTCATGTCTGTGTTGCATGTGCTGCCAGTCTTGCCTGAGTCCCTGCTTTCTCCCTGTTCACACTGTATAGTGTCTTTAAATTTGACAAACCAATAAGGATACTTATAAATCCTTATATCTCTCTCCCTGTTGCCACTTTACTCTTCTCTCTCTCTCTCTCTCTCTCTCTCTCTCTCTCTCTCTCTCTCTCTCTCTCTCTCTCTCTCTCTCTCTCTCTATCTTTTTCTATCTGCCTGATTGATCCCAGCAAGCTACCTCTGGATGGAGTTATCTCCAACATGAGCATTTTGTGCATCTGAGGACGGATTTACATGATCAGTCGGAAGATCCATGAAGTTACTGAGCAAATCAAAAACTATAGGGATGGATTTGAATTGTAATTAATATCAACAGTCTACTACAATGACTCAAGACGGCAATTTGCATGAAGGGTTCTGCATTTAAGCGCCCTTAACAGCACACCTCAACAATGATGAAACTGTAATGAATGGACATTCAGGGCCACCCAGATGAGGATGGGTTCACCTTTGTGATAGGGTACCTTAACCCTAACTCTAAGATAAACTTATAAGCACTAACATATCAATTCATATTTTATAACCTCTTTATCACTGTAATGCTGCTTTAAGACGATGTCCATTGTTAAAAGCTTGATACAAATAAATCTGAATTGAATTTTAATATTTACTTAATGGAATAGGAACTATTTCTTCCTTTTCTGTACAAACTAGCCAACATTCTGTCATTCAGACATACACCGACTAGGCTTAACATAGTAACATTATTGCGTTATGTCTGGTGAATTGAATAACTCTGATTATCTCTTCATCATGATCAATATTTTGTCCTCAAAGTTGACGTGTTAGAAGCAGAAAAAATGGGCGAGTGTAAGAATTTGAGCGAATTTGACAAAAGCCACATTGTGATGTCTAGATGACTAGATGACAAAAATGCAGACGAGGCTCATTGATAGACGTGAGGAGTGAATGATTGACCGTGTGATCTAACAGACGAGCTCCTGTAGCTCAAATTGCTGGAAGGAATGGGGAAGTTTTATCTAAATGTTTTAAAATATATTAATAATTTACACATTTTAATTGAATGTAGCACAAGATAAAAACAGTAAAAGTTTTGTCTATTTAGGATTAATAGTGATAGCTTAAATAAAAAAAGAAATTATAATAATAATACTGGTATTCGTATCGGTATCGGCGATACCCATATCGAAAGCATAACACATCGGTCTAGTTGGGTCATCTAGAGACTTCTGCGCATGCGCGACCTTCCCGGAAGTCCCGGCAGCCTAACCATATGATAGATCAACAACCTGGAGAAGAAACCTGGATCACCGATTGTGACATACGAAGACGGCAGGAAGGCGCATTGACAGTCACAGGTAACGATGTGAAACGATATCCGAGTGGGAAATGTTTCAGTTGACCGGAAAGAGGTTGATATTATTAGGAAATATTGGGTGTTTTTTTTTCTCCTCCGAGCGGCCCGCCGTGTTTGTGTGGCCGGAGCGGCGAGGTTCATTGTCGGTCGGAATCCATTCTGTAGCCCGTGTCCTGGTTCCATGATCTAAACCTGCTGACAGCTAAAACCCAGCAGCGCACACACACGAGCACACATGTTGCATGCTGTATAGATCAGTCATTTATGAATTCATGCATGTTATTTGTCTTATGATCTATTATATAGATCCATATACAGTATTGATTTTGGATTTCTTCTGTCCTTGGATGCAGGACAGCTTCTGGTAACTCGCATGTATAATCTAGTGTATAATCAAGGCTGGATGTTGGGTCTCATCAAGTTGACAAAACACGTATTTGTGGAATGTTGCATGGGCTGTCTATATACAAATTGTCTGTACAGGTCCCCAAATGTTGGTCCTAGAGAAGTCCTGCATTTTCACTGTAGTGTTTTCCTTCTTCTAGCACACCGGAGGATTGTTAATTAACGCGATTAATTGAATAAAGTGGGATGTGTGCAGAAAAAAAACCAACACGTTTACGCCAGGACTCGCATTCTAAACACTTAGTGTTGGCAAAAGCTGCTCTGTAGTCGATCATTGCCAGAGAAATAAATACTTCCTCGCCATTCCTGAAAATTGCTAATAAATTCTAACATCGCGTATAAGGTTATACAGGAAACCGTTGGATTTCTGTGCATAGAGTACCGTGACTGTGTTCAGCTGCAAGTGAGCAGGGTGATGGGGGGAATGTTATGGGTTCGAGCCTGGTGATGGAGAGATAAAACAGTAAAGAACTGACATGACACGATATAATGACGTTTAAATCTAGTCGTTTTTTATTAAAAAAAGAGAGAGAAAACTATTATTATGTTAGAAATCAGGCAAATCAATTTAGTACCAAACACAGAAACCTAGAGACAGGTTTGTTTTCGACCTCTGTTAAAAAAACAAAACAAATAGATTTACGTGTAATCATTGATGGTGGGTGGGGTGTTAGTTGACATCATTGGTATTTTAAGCAGTGTGGCCTTGAAAAGTGTGTCACTAGGTGATGTGATTTCCTCCGAATCCTTTTTTCTGTTATTAGAGTAGATTTAAAATAGCAGTTCTGTCAGCCAAGTTTCGTTTCTGTCAACACATATATTAGTTAGGTTACATTTTTTTCCCTGATCTCCTAACTTGCATTATACAATCTCTCAAAAAATCGCTTTTGTTTATTAAATGTGATATTACAATAAGTTGACTAATCAAGTCCCTAGTACTGATGCCCACTCATATTTCTCTCTTTTTTCTTTCAGGACCAGAGACTGCATAAAAAAACTAATCCGAGTCCACCATTTTGGTTTTGCTGTGTTCCCTGAGGCTTCCTAGGAGGACCCCCGTCCCACCCCACATCCCCACCACTCCTCTTCCACCATCATGAGCACCCGTGCGAACCCCAGGACCAACGGGAACCTGCCCCAGACCAAGATCTGCCAGTTTAAGCTGGTGCTGCTAGGGGACATGGCAGTGGGCAAGTCCAGCCTGGTCTTGCGCTTCGTCAAGGGACAGTTTGATGAGTTCCAGGAGACCACCATCGGAGGTGAGGAGCTGAGTGAGGCAGAAAAACGGACCGCTTTGAACTCTTAGTACATATTTCAGCATTAGGGACTTAATCCATACTGCATACCATTTTGAAGGGATAATTGAGTGCATGTATGGATCAGTTATCTGAAGAAGTAATGCTTTAAACTCGTTTTGAAATAGAGACGTTTTGGTGCTGAACATATTTGCCATCGTCTGGCAGAAGGAAAAGGTTGAAATTAACCTAATCCACTCTATGGAATGAGACATTTTGTTGCGATCAGCAGGTTAAGAATGAGAGCGAGTAAATTAAATGAGCAGGCTTGGTTTAGTATCATTCACAAGCTGACAAAAATAGAAATCAATGGCAGATTGTCAGGGTCAGCAAGGCTTTCTCTGCTCTAAATCACTGACTTACTTTTGAATATATTTTTGTCCATCAATATGTATGAAATTATTCCTATTCACTAGTCTATTCTCTATATTTTATAGCATTTCCCAAGGGTGCGGCGCTTCTTGCTTCTCGATTGTAATTTCACGTTTGAGTTTCTCTTCAATCAGATTTCAGCCGTCACATTACGGTCTTTTTTTTTTTACCATGCTAACACCATGTTACACCAATTAGATCACGATTTGGCCATGGCGAGGCCCCCTTTTCACGTCCTTCGATTAGATGGTCAGAGAGCGCACTAGTCAGAGCTCGCAACCCACATCTGTAGCAAACTGCACAAGCTTAAATACATGCGTGTGGATTTAATAGCTGATTTTTCATTCCATAACGGCTGAAAGAGGAGAAGAAATCGATTTGGTCGTAGATACACTTACAAGGGCATTTACAAGACAGACTTTTGGACAAAAAACGCATGAGGAAAGGTCGTTCTGTTCACGAACCATTTTTACCTTTGAATCAGAATTAGGAAAAGCGCTTTATTTTCAACTATGTTTGCACATTCAAGAAATTTGTTTGCACCAGTTTTGCGGTCGTAGAATTTGCACAAAACCACACAATATATGTTCATTTCGAATCCCCAAGAAAACCGCAATGCCGGAAATCGCACAAGAAACCCGGTGTGGTTTTATGAGGTTAACATCGACGCTTGTGCTGGAGATTGTGTTAATTGTGTGAATGCTTTAGTAATGGCATGGATCTGTATGAGATACCCGTCTGTGATGCAGTGCTCTGTTTTACTGTGTTTCTTTATAATATCGATGGTTCCGATAGCCATCATAACGATGGTATTAAGAGGTGGATTGGCGCAGATAAGACACCACTGAAGGCCTAGGTGTGGAACGCATGGTGCACCACTGATACAAATAAATAAATCGAAACACACACAAGAGCAATTTCTTTTCGATTAGATCTTTGTGATGGTTTCCTGGTGGTGTAAAGAAAATGTATGCCCCAACCACTTTGTAATCATCATCTCGGATGTTGTACATGAAGCATTCTCTAAACACACTGCTCAAGATCGGGGCTTCATAGTCAACGTTCACTTCCCTTTTCTCCATTTTGGAATCTAAAATATTGACAAATGACTTCCTTATTGTGGAAATTGTTTTAATTTTATTAGTTTTGTTTTTTTAGCTGAATTCTGAGACCAGATATCACTTATTGTTCTAGGTTTAGATTAAATGTCCTACCCTAAAGATACAATAGAATGCAAATGTCTCACCAAATCAAAGAAAGGATTTCTCTGTGATTGCATCAGTAACAGAGGTTCCTCATGTAACTTCTTCCTTCCTGTCTATGATGTTCCCTTAGCTGCATTCTTGGCTCAGTCAGTTTGCCTGGACGATACCACGGTGAAGTTTGAGATTTGGGACACAGCCGGACAGGAGCGCTACCACAGCCTGGCCCCTATGTACTACCGCGGGGCCCAGGCAGCCATCGTAGTGTTTGATATTACAAAACCGGTGGGTAGAAAAGCTTAACCTGTAAATATTATAACACAGAATTGTTAAAAGTATTTGGACACCTGATGTTATTAGCTATATGTGGTTATTTCCAAAACACAGTTATATTGGATGTATTTTGATGCCGCTGCTTGAAATGTTCCCCTCACTTGAACTAGGAGAAGAAGTGAGCTCCTTGAATGTATATCGGTTGGAGTGGAAGACCTTAAATGGCCTGCTATAGAATTCTAACCTTCTAATCCTATTGAACACATTTGGGATGGATGTGAATGTTGACTGCACCCCAGGCCTTTGAGCAAAATCTACATAAGCACACTCCAAAATTTAGCAGAACATCTACCCAGAAGAGTGGAGGTCATTATAACAGAATTTGGGGACTGTGTCTTTTTATAGGATGTTAACGTACTTACCATATGCTCAGGTGTCCACAAACTTTTGTCTGTATAATGTACTTAATCTACACATTACTGCATATTTATTCCTCAGCTCATTATATTCCATTGCTTTGACTCTGTAGGAGACGTTTGAGCGAGCAAAGGCCTGGGTGAAGGAACTCCAGAGGCAGGCAAGTCCCAACATCGTCATCGCGCTGGCAGGAAACAAGTCCGACCTCGCGGAGAAGAGACTGGTGGAGTACGAGGTGCTGTTCCGTGACATCTCATCCTGCCACTGTGTTTAAAGAGGTTTGGTTAGACAGAAACATCTGAAAGGTCAAATTGGGTTCTTTGCTAGTGAATGCTGATACAGCTGTTTGTTTATTAGTCCAGAAGGGCATGGATTTATTGAAGGATTATTAGATTTCAAAGGTTAAGGGCATGTATCATTAGTCACAGTTGTCTCTTTCTGCTTTGATACATGAAAGGTATTTTCATATTGAGTAAATCGATTATTGAAATGTCACACTGAATTTTGAAGTCAAGTTGGAATCCTGAACAAAAACTAAAATATTTTCTGAGCATGTTCGAGCTTATTGACGTGTCGTTACGAATTTCTGAACTCAGGATTTGTTTTATAATCTTTAAAAAAAACTTCGAGGTTTTCATTTATGTATATATTACATAGTGGGACAGCAGTGAAGTGTGCAGTAGGAATGACAGACTGGTTCAAGGTGGAGGTTGACTGCATCAAGGATCGGCTCTAAACCCTTTCCTGTTTGTAGTTGTGATGGACATGTTGTTGGACGAGGTCAGACAGGAGTCTCCCTGGACTATGATGTTTGCGGATGATATTGTTATTTGTGGTGAGAGTAGGGGGCGGGTTGAGAAGAGCCTGTAGAGGTGGAGGTACGTACTGAAGAGAAGGGGAATGAAAGTCAGTAGGAGTAACACAGAGTACATGTGTGTGAATGAGAGGGAGGGCAGTGGAGTGGTGCGGTTGCAGGGAGAAGAGGTGGAAAAGGTGGAGGAGTTCAGGTACCTGGGTTCAACAGTGCAGTGTAATGGAGAGTGTGTTAGAGAAGTGAAGAAAAGAGTGCAGGCAGGGTGGAGTGGGTGGAGAAGAGTGACAGGAGTGATTTGTGATAAAAGAGTATCTGCAGGAGTGAAAGGGAAAGTTTATAGGACTGTGGTGAGACCTGCGATGTTGTATGGTTTAGAGACAGTGGCGTTGAGTAAAAGACAGGAGGTGGAGCTGGAGGTAGCAGAGCTGAAGATGTTGAGATTTTCATTAGGAGTGACGAGGATGGACAGGATTAGAAATGAGTTTATTAGAGGGACAGCGCATGTAGGACGTTTTGGAGACAAGGTGAGGGAGGAGAGATTGAGATGGTTTGGACATGTGCAGAGAAGGGACATGGGGTATATCAGTAGGAGAATGCTGAGGATGGAGCCACCAGGAAGGAGGAAAAGAGGAAGACTAAGGAGGGGGTTCATGGATGTGGTGAAGAAACACATGCAGGTAGTTGGTGTGAAAGAGGCAGATGTGGAGGACAGAGGGGTATGGAGACGGATGATCCGCTGTGGTGAACATCCGGGTGCAGCCAAAAGATGATGATGATGATAATTTACACAATATCATGTATATTTGATTACATGTATTATATATATATATATTTTAATAAATTTATTTATTTATTTATTTATTTATTTGGGATGAATGTGAACACTGACTGCATCCCAGAACTCCTCACCTACATCAGTACCTGACTTTACTAACACTCTTGTGGCTGATGAACACAAATGTTCCTCTAGATTTCTTGAGCAAGGCTTTAACCCTCAACTGTTCAGTTGTAAGTCGGATAAGGGCGTCTGCCAAAAATCCATAAATGTAAATCCCAAAGGTGTTGGTGAGAGGTCTTGGTCAGAGATCTTCCACTCAAACACATGTAATCCTTGTATTCATGGACGTGGCTTTGTGCACAGTGGTCTTGTCATGCTAGAATAGATTTGGGTCTTCTAGTTTAAGCATTGAAGGAGAAATTTAATGCAACAGCATCCTATACAATTGTGTGCCTCTAACTTTGTGGTAACAGTTTGGAAAAGCACCACATAAGGCTGGAAAAATCTCAATACTTTAGTCCATTTTTTTTTCATGGTGGGTTTTTGCAGATTGTACATTAAAAATCTTTCTGGTCCTTTTCCAGGAGGCTCAGACGTACGCTGAAGACACAGGCTTGTTGTTCATGGAGACTTCGGCCAAGACCGCTATGAACGTGAACGATCTATTCCTGGCCATTGGTGAGCCTCCATGTTTCTTGTCCTTTTTTCTATTTCCTTATCAACTCTATCTTATTAGCAAAACCTGGAAATAGTTTAACGTTCAAATTTTTTTTTTGTAACATATGCAGCGAAGAAGATGCCGAAAACAGACACTCAGAACCCGACGCACGCCGCCCGGCACAGGGGAGTCAACCTGCAGGACCCGGATGCCCAGTCCACCCGAAGCTGCTGTGGGAACTAAACATCTCTTAGTCCACTCTGTACATCGATAAGGGAGACCACCGACACCTTTTCCCCTTTCGTTCCCCACCTTCTACCCTTTCACCTCCAAGACTGACCTGAAGAGAGAGAGAGAGAGAGAGAGAGAGAGAGAGAGAGAGAGAGAGAGAGAGAGAGAGAGAGAGAGAGAAATGTCTGACAGAGTGAATGAGGGAAAAAAAGGGAAAAAAAAAAAGAGGTTTGGATACCCTCCCTGGTATTGAAAAGCGATTTTCTGAACAGAGAATTGGTGAAAACACTTGTACTGTAGGTTACAGGACTCTCTCTCTCTCTCTCTCTCTATATATATATATATATAAAAAAAATGGCACTTAATGGTGGATGTCTGTTCCTGTTTATTTTGCCAGCATTTCTTTTTGCCTACTCAAGCAGTTGGGAATGGCAGAGCTTCGACAAGAACAAAGAAAGGGAGGAAGCCAATTCCCCTAACAGCTTCTCAACACTAAAAAAGAAACACCTTAAGCTCCACCCCCCCGGGTTCATCACGCACCCACCCCGGAGCACCACGATGAACTTGAAGACGGAAATTATCATCCTGCATGCGTGTAGACTTTACCTTCTTCTACAGCTGTGAAATCCCGGACAGGAAATGTCTTCCCGGCTTCCTTTCCCTTCTTCTCGCGTGCTCTCCAGTCATCCAGTCATATTTGCTTCGCGATTCCTGTCCCGTCGGAAAACTACTGATGCGGCCGTCTGTAACGTACTAGTGTTAGTAACATAACTATACGATTGGTAGCAATCTTACGTGAAAATCTGTCGCCCGACGCACAGATCCAGATCCAGTCTTCTTCTTGTGCTGTTTGTCTTGAAGCAACTACAACTACACAAAAAAAAAAAGCAGCACCCGCAGGCAATCGCTTTTCATGCGGATAACAAAACCCTGCACAGAGGAAAATGGTGGTTGAGTTAAAAAAAAAAAAAGAAAGAAAGAAAAACAATAATGTTGGAAGGAAAAAAAACAAACAAAACAGAAGTGCCTACTCTCCGTGTTCTTTGTTTTAGGCCTGCTCGGGATGCTTTGAGTTGGCAGATGTATGGCAGCGTCCTTGAGGGTTTCAAGCCCATTCTCGGTTTCGCTCCCAGCTGTAAACGTACCCAAAGAGCTTCAACACTGTTCTGCACAGCGCTACAGGGTGCGTTTAGAGATGGGGGGTGGGGAGAAAACGGCCGGATTGAGATCCTCGGACCCGGAACGCACCAATAACTTGCAACACGTTGCTGTTTGTTTAAAAAAAAAACAAAAAAAAAAAACGTTTTTATCGTCACGTTTTATGGATGCTCGTTCGTTGTTGCCGTTTGTGTTAAAAGAAGTAATAATCAATTGTTTATTTAAAAATTATTTTGAATCTGTAATTTTACGGTTTGCTGATCCGATTTTATCGTCGTTTAAGGAACGATGGAGAAGCATTTACATGGATTGAAGTCATTTGTCTTGTCTTTTACAATCCATTGTGTGTGTTTGTGTGTGTGTGTGAGAGAGAGAGAAATAGATTTGATCTCCTGTTAACACTCGTGTGAAATGGAAAGTCAAATAAAGCTGTGCTTTCTGCGATGAAGAGAGTGTTTCCCGGCCGATTCTTGGTCTTTTTTTAAGATTTGCATCTAAGAAACCCTCTCCTCTGGCATTTCAACTTTGAGGCACCTTTGACCAAGATCTCCAGAAAAATCACAGATGCTGTCTAAACAGGTCATGTTTGTTCAAACGCCCGTGACAAGCATGTAAAAACATTAATAACTGAATCATTCATATTTTATTTCTATTTGAGATGTACATAAACAAGGTACTTAAAAATGTGGTTGAAACGTTTATGAGCTCTGTTGCTTGCTGTCAATATCTTCTTCTTCTTTTGGCTGCTCCAATTAGGGTTGCCACAGCGGATCATCCGTCTCCAAACCCCCCTGTCCTCTACATCTGCCTCTTTCACACCAACTACCTGCATGTCTTCTCTCACCACATCTATAAACCTCCTCCTTGTTCTTCCTCTTTTCCTTCTTTCCTGGCAGCTCCATCCTCAGCATTCTCCTACTAATATACCCCATGTCCCTCCTCTGCACATGTCCAAACCATCTCAATCTGGCCTCTCTCACTTTGTCTCCAAAACGTCCTACATGCGCGGTACCTCTAATAAACTCATTTCTAATCCTGTCCATCGTCGTCACTCCCAACAAAAACCTCAACATCTTCAGCTCTGCTACCTCCAGCTCCACCTCCTGTCTTTTACTCAATGCCACTGTCTCTAAACCATACAACATCTCAGGTCTCACCACAGTCCTATAAACTTTCCCTTTTACTCTTGCAGATACTCTTCTATCACAAATCACTCCTGCTGTCACTCTTCTCCACCCACTCCACCCTGCCTGCACTCTTTTTCCTCACTTCCCTAACACACTCTCCATTACTTTGCACTGTTGGACCCCAGGTACCTGAACTCCTCCACCTTCTCCACCTCTTCTCCCTGCAACCGCACCACTCCACTGCCCTCCCTCTCATTCACACACACGTACTCTGTCTTACTTCTACTGACTTTCATTTCCTTTCTCTCCAGCACGTACCTCCACCTCTCCAGGCTCTTCTCAACCTGCTTCCTACTCTCACCACAAATCACAATATCATCCGCAAACATCATAGTCCATGGAGACTCCTGTCTGACCTCCTCCCTCAACCTGTCCATCACTACTGCAAGTAGGAAAGGGCTCAGAGTCGATCCTTGCAACCCAACCTCCACCTTGAACCAGTCTGTTGTTCCTACTATACACTTCACTGCTGTCACATTGTCAATATGCGGCTGCAGATTATTGGCTTCAGTACACGCTATAACTGAGAATGAAACATGACTGCCCCCTACGGGTAGTGCCAGAGCTTCATTACGTGCCACGGTTTGCCACGGCAAGTCATGGGACCCATTTTCCTGTGACGGCATTCTTAATGGCCACACCTGTAAACATCTTACAGTCCACCGTGTACATCAATAATGGAGACCACAGACACCTTTTCCCCTTCATTCTTCACCCTCCACCCTTTCAACTCCAACACTGACATAAAGGTAGAGTGAGACAAATGTGAACAGACTCGCCATTGGGGGGGGAAAAAAGTAATAAAGTAATAAAAACCAGTGAAGCAAATGATTGGATACAAGTTCAAATTGCTTCCTGTTAGTTTTGTATGGTTGAATTGTAATAAAACGCCTCTGGCATTCATTCATTTTCTGGTCCATCTAAAATCCAGAAACCGCTCCAGTGATCCATCAAGTTTAGCTTGTGATCCACTACATTGTCACTTGACCACAACAACCATAAAAGACACAAACCTGTTCCAGCATGAATGTGCCCCTGCAAACAAAGTGTGCTCCATGAAGGCCAAGGTTGGTGTAGAAGTTCAGTGGCCTTACTATTTGGGATGAACTGCTCAACATTAGTTTTCCCAAATGCTTTTGTGATGGAATGAACACAAGTTCTCACAGATACACTATATGGACAAAATAATTGGGACACTTGACCTTTCCTCCCATATGTGGTTCTTCTCCAAACTGTTAGCACAAAGCTGGAGGCACACAAATGTATTGGATGTCTTTCACTTGAACTTGGAAACCCAAAACTGTTCCAGCATGGCAATATGCACAAAGCCAGCTCAATAAAAATCTGGTTTACAGGGTTTGGAGAGGAAGATCTACTGCTATAGAGCTCTGACCTCAACCCTGTTAAACACCTTTGGGATGAATGTGAACACTGACTGCACCCTAGACCTTCTCACCTTTACCTACATCAGTAACTGACTTTACTAACACCCTTTTGGCTGATGAACACAAATGTCCACAAGCGTACACCACAATCTAGTGGAACATGCTTTTTCACATATTTGTACTGAAGTGCTTCCGTCCAGGGAAACTTTTACTTCACTACATTTCAAAGTCAAATATCTTACTTTTTACATTTTAGGAAATCAGTCGTTCCTTTTTATTTGAGTGGATAAAACCTTTTTCATAATGGTGTAGGGAGTGAAGTTTTAAATTAGGGAGAGAGAGACAATTATAGCCATAATAAATCGCAGTATTTTGGATACTTAAGTACATCTGGAGGGAAAACATTTTTATGTTAGCTACTGTATCACATAATATGTGTCCTTCGTCCACCACTGGCAGACGGGACACAATCATGATGTCCAAACTGGTAATGACACAGTTTGGGCAGCACTCACACCATCATCATTCTTAAAAAAAGAAAATGCTTTACAGCAAGCGCCTGTTGGGCACCACTGCACTTCATTATATCTAATAGCAGGGGCTTCTAAACGAGCTTCCGAACGATGATCGACGCCCCGGGGGTCGCTCACTCCTAGTTCAAAGTTCAAAATTTCGCATTTCCCTGCACATCCTGTACTTAAATACATAAGTGTTCTGCCTTCATAAAGGCATGCAATCAAATAGTTAACCCTCTTAAAAAACAGATGGGGAAAAAAATACAAATAAAAGATATACATGATATTTCTTTCCAGTTTCATCTCTGATTCCAGGAGTGGAACCTGATGTGGTCTTCTGCTACCCGATGTGTAGCTCATCCACCTCAAGGTTGTATGTTGGGCTGTATTTTTATTCCATCACCCGGCTTGTAAAGGCTTATTAATTGAGTTCCTGTATCCTTCCGGTCAGCTTAAACCAGTCTTGCTAGTCTCCTCTTTCATAAACCAGGTGTGTCTACCAGAATTGCTGCTTACTGGATGCATTTTTATTTTTATGCATTTCACACTATTCTGTGTAAAGAGTGTTGTGGGTGAAAGGAATCGCAGACGTTTCTGATATACTCGACCCAATCCATTGTGTGTTTTATTGTGGATTTTGTAATTACCCCTACTGAAGGTTATGTTGGTCCTGAATGCTTCTACTTTAGTAAACACTCACAGCTTGTCTAAAAAGGTGACTGATCAGGAAAAACACGTAAAGAAATTTATCATGAACAATAAACACAGGATGGAGACACTAAGAATCATACACTTGTATGACAATGATTGCATTTAAGAAACAAAAAAAATAAAGCCCATAATAACAGCTTTGTTCTCTAAAACCCATAACAGCCCATTCATTAAAGTAATGCACTTAAATGAATACAATCATAAAAAACAACTAAAAGCTCTCTTAGGTAAACAAAAAATGATTTTGCACCAGTCTATACAATATCACTCACTCCTTTTCTAACTCTCCTCGTCGTCAGCCGCTGCATAGATGGTCTGATTGCGCCGTTTGATCTTTGGGGTGCTGCCTGTAGGGGTTAATGCTCCCTTGGTTTCTCCACTATGGCGCTTGGGGACTCTCGCTGGTGCTGTGGCGCCCTCTTCTTCTGAGCTTGTATGCGAGAAACATGGTGCAGAAGGCGGAGGACGTCTGAGAGGCATATCTAAGGGCTCGTCCGTCTCGGATGCGTTGCGAGGAGCTGGTAAAACGAGTCTGCCCACAGCGTCTCGCTGGGGGCTGCTGTCCCGATCACTGTCCTGTGCTCCTAATGGAGCCTCGGGAACCACTGCATCTGTCCCGGTCTTCTTTACCTCTCCTCCATCCTTCTCTTCCTCCTCCTCCTCTTCCCCCTCCTCCTCCCACTCATCCTCGATGGTGATCTCATCAGGGTTGTAGGAGTTTGAGAGCATCGAGGTGTCAGTGGGGTACTCGCTGGTTTCGTCTGTGCTACCCGAGCTCTGGTTGTCCTCGTCGTCCTCGTCTTCTCCTTCCTCTCTGCAGGATGTAGAGATCTGTGCGCTCTGGCCTGCCAGGGCGTAGATGTCGACGAGGCCCAGGGTGGCACACAGCTCCGTGGTTTGGGGGTTGGTGCAGTAGGCCGGAGGGGCGTGGTGCTGAGGGCGGGAAGGGTCATAAGCAGGAACGGTTGGACTGAAGTTCTCAGGGATGCTGAGGTCACCGTTTAAAGCACTCACTATCTCCAACATGGCTTCCTCTGATACACTGTAGTCCCAACTGAAAGAAGAGCACAATGAGGTCAGCTGAGGACTCACTTTGACGTGTACAGAAGACTAGAGGCAGCGGTGTACAATAGAGGTCGAGCTGAGCTGAATCGCCAAAGTTCTCTTACTCTGTCCGACCAGAGCCAAAGGTGCGGAACACACCGGAAAACCGACACTCAAAAACCACCTCCCCGTCGGCCGACCATCAACCTGTCCTGGGTTAAAGTTCTTATCCTTTGTTCTTAAACTAGCCTTATACATTTCATTGGAAAAATGTGATGCTGCTTTTGGTGAGAGAAAGAGAATAACATTTTGGAAGCCGGATACATTGAAAAACGGCGTTTTCGTCTAAAAATGCTCGGCGTCAACGCTTTCGTTTTTAATCGTTTTCCAAAAGTAGCTCATCCACAATGAAACGTCTGAAACCGCTTGCGTCCCTGTACTGCGTATGAGCAAAACGTAAGACGCTTCGACCTGCGTCATTTCCGCCTGCCGTTGATTTACTTTCCGGCTCTTTGAAACGTCGCGGCCATGACTGAAAAACGCGCGTCGTTTATGAAAGCTTTTGTTTTCACAGTCCGCACTGCGACGCGAAAAGTGTGTTTTAAATGTATTCATTAAGGAGTGTATTTTTGTGCAAAAAATTTAAAATAAAATAAATAAATAAAACCTACATTTTCGTTGACTTGCGACGTGGTCAAAGTGTGGACAGAAGACCAAAAACGGGGAGAAAAATATCGGTTTGCAAACAAAAACTTGTTAGTGTGAACACGGCTGTAGGCTACAGGTAGGCACACGTATCTAAACCTGGTGCACTGATTGAAGAGGTTTGTGTTGTTTAATAAATCTTTAATTGAAGCAATTTTCTGCATCACATTTTATTAATTAAAGGTTAGATATAATTCGATGAAGGGGGGAAATGGGCCCAAAAAAATCTCTATCGTACATTGGCTGCCCTGATTCCTAGATATATGCATGGGCCCGAGAAAAACACACATCGGTCGACCTCTAGTGTATAATATCTATACATGTATGAAGAACAGGGTTTGGCTTGTGCTAGACATCTGACTTGAACGTATACTTGGTTTACCCAGAGCAAGTACACGTATAAAATCCTATGTAATTTGTGGCATTAGGGGGTGTGTTTAAGTGCCAGATTGTGAAATGAGGGTGGAGTCAGGAGCGTGAATAGCAAGAGTGAACCTTAGCAGGTAAGGATATCACAATCATTGTCTTCATTATACAAATCTCACTGCAACAAACCAAATGTTTATACATTCTGTGAGCCTCGGTGTGATATGAGAACTCAAACTGTTCTCGCAGTGTGCTGCAACACCAGGTAGTGCGTATGTGTGGAAAAGCCTTACCGAGAGTGAAGGCCGTTATTCTCAGGCGGGTGCCAGATGTTTGGTGACGGTTTCTGAAGGCGAGTGGTGGCCTTCAAGATAGCTAACCACTCAGGATCATACTCCAGCTGTTCAGAGGAGCCGGGTCTATCTGCGATCTCCACCACCTACAACGTTAAAACGTATTCATTAGCTAATAGTCCACCTTACCCTCATGTACATGGCATAATTGGCATGGTATTCGCTCCGCTTAGAATAATCAGGGTTCCTACACACGTTTCATTGCAAAAATCGATAATTTTCCAGACTCAAATCTGCTGATTTTTAATCTCTGAAATAATTATTTTAAATTCCTGCTATAACGTATAGCGTTGCGTTACAATCTCTGATGTATGTTGGAGTCTCAATCTCGGATGTTTTCCATGGGTTTGGTCACAAGGTCGGGGGCGCTATACTGTCATGGCAACTGCTGCCGCACAACGTAATAACCAATCACAGCTGTGCAGATCCAGTCTAACACTGAGAAAAAACAGCTTTTGGCCATGTCCACACTGATACGTTTTAACCTGAAAACACACGTTTTTCTGTCTTTGCAATCCGTCCACACTGAACACAGCATTTTTAATCAATTAAAAATGTAAAAATGGAGTTTTCACATTGCAGTGCGGACGGTGAAAAGGGAGGCTATCGAAAACACATTTTTTGTCACTGTCGCGAAACTTCAAAGAGTAACGAACGGCAGGGAAAAATGACGCGTGTCGAAGTGTCTTACGTTTTGCTCGTGCGCAGTACAGGGACGTAGACGTTTTCAGACGTTTCAGTGTGGATGAGCGACTTTTGGGAAACGATTAAAACCGAAAGTGTGGACACAATTAGACGCCATTTCGCTCTTTAGGGAAAAACTCCCTTGGTATAAGGAAGAAGAGACCTTGAGAGGAACCAGACTTCAAAGGGGAACTCATCACTTCATACTTTTTTTAAATGTGTAGAAACCCTGTAACTATATAATACCATGTAGGGGAGATACAGTGTTCCTGCCTTAGCATTCTACCTGAAGGAAGTCTCTGTAAGGAAGACACTTGTCCAGAGAGAGGAATCTGGTGGTCTTAGGAGCAGCATTACCCTTGGCCTATGAACATAGAAAAACACACAAAAAAAATGTCAAAACAATTTATTTTGGGTCAGACATTACAGCAAAACTCCATCATATTCACCGAATCAAATTGGTGCAACAACTTCTCATTTGTATCACAATGCATAATTTTTTCAAATATTTGCATCAGTAAAAAACAATTAATTCATATATAATTTTTAGTATTAGCGCTATACTGTTATTATTTCGAAAATGACCAATACTTTGTGACCAATATTTTATATGTAGATTGATTTCTCCTCGTTAAACTGTTTCTCAAGCGCGTTCTCTCAGCACTGCTACTGCTACGTGAACTTGATGTATCTCAACATGCTAAGAGACTGAGGCGTGTCCCGAGAGTAACGAAGAATATAGATTAACATTGCAGAGGTAGAGCTGCATCTCCCTAGAGAGAAAACAGCTTCAAGGTTCCAGCACCTCTGCGAATGGCAGCCTTTTTCAGCGGCTCTGTATAAACCTTGCTCTTTCTTGAGCTGTTCGTGTTTTTGGTGCTATCGTTGAATCCGATTTCCATCTATCCTATGGATATGGATTTTCACAAGATGAAACTGGTTTATTCGAGAGGTGGTGTAATCCTGGGCATGTGAGCATAAAAATCTCCAACTGCTGCAGGGACACTGAACTTCTGGCTATATGTTTGTGTCCCTAATACTAGCCCAGAGTGTTTGGACACAGCATTGTTCTCCTTCAGCCTCGCTACAAACCAAGAGTTAGGAAACTACCCACAACCACACACTCATTTAGAAAGTGGTCTCCTAAGGCAGAGCAGACTTTGGTTGTGGAGTGCACAACCGACTACACCAACTTCTGTATGGATGTTATTGTTCTGATAAGAACTGTATGCTGCTATGCAACAGATTGAGTTTTTTAGCTGGGAGACCCTCTACAGCGCATCTTTAACCTGAGTCTGGAACAGGGGTCCATCGGCTGTGGAAATCATCCTGCATCATACCAGTTCTGAAGAAACCATGCGCTGGAGTGCTGAATGACTTCAGGCCAGTCGCCCTGACGTCATTCAGCTCTCCAGCGCAAGGTAGTCCCTGACAGGCAGTCCTCAGTACATCAGTACCTCAGTACAGTAGATCTGACACAGTGGTCAGCAGAACAGGAGTGCTGCAAGGGACTATGCTCTCTCCCGTCCTGTTCACCCTGTACACGTCAGACTTTGTTTTTTTTTTTTATAACTCAGACGCCTGCCACGTGCAAAGTTTGTGGATGACACTGCTGTAGTGGGCTGCATCAGGAGGGGACAGGAGGAGAAGTACAGGACACTGATCCAGAACTTTGTTGCATGGTATGACTTCAACCACCTGGACTGCTGACACGGGCACTATGTGCAGGAGAGGACAGCGCCGGCTGTATTTCCTCAGAAAGCTGGCGTCCTTCAACAGCTGCAAAAAGCTGCTGCAGATGTTCTATCAGGGGCTGAGCAGGATTCTGTCAATCATGGACAATCCACTGCATACATTGCACAGTATCATCTCCAGGCAGAAGTGACAGAGAGGGCTCCTGTCATGGCCCTGCTCCACTGACAGACTGAGGAAGTTCTCCCCCCCCCATGCCATGCGGATTTTTCAGTCAGTGCTGACATTCCTCACCTGTTCTGAACTGTACCACACACTGTACACTATGTACCTTAACACCCGGGTTCACACAGGACCCGTTAAAACGCTGTTTTTGCACAGGACTTCTTATACTTTAACTAAAGTTTATTACCTTTACATTTATTATTTATTGCAGAAGTTTGTGGATGCTGCTGGAATTTGTAAATGTCCTATTGGGATGAATAAAGTATGCATGTATGTATGTATGTATGTATGTATGTATGTATATATCACAGGGAAAGAAGAGGTAGGTAGGCGCCCTTGTTTTGACCCCCGAGTTCAAACTTCTTATAATAATGAAATAATAATAATGATAATTTATACCTCGTGCTGCATCATTGCAGCGAATTTGACGTGCAGATGTGCAGAGAACCAATAGGAGGGCTGTAAGTGATCAAGGAGCTCGGCGGCGGCCGGACTGCCCAGCGTGCCTGACTCCACCTCCTCACGCAGGAACTTCTTCTTCCTCAGTAACTGCTCTGTGCTCCCATAGTGGTAGATGCCCCGTGGCCAGTCGTGCGTCATGAACACATCTATGGGCATGCGGATCTGACAACGGGACGGGACGATTACATTATTTGTAATAATGTATAATTACAAATATTATACACATACAATAATCTTTATAATATATATATATATATATATATAAAAAATAAACATGCAATAAATATGTGCTGCAATTACACTCGCAGTTACTGATCTCTCCTCCACAATGTCTCTTGTGAATGCAAGAAGGAACAGTGATTATACCACTATATACAACAGGTACTAAATGTGAGGAACTAAATGTGAGGTTCGATCAGGAAGTAAACGTGAGGAACTAAAAGTGAGGAACTGAAAGTAAGGTTGGAACAGGATCTAAACGTGAGGTGTGTTTTGGAAAAAAAACGTGAGGTTCGATATGGAAATAAACGTGAAGAACTAAAAGTGAAGTTCGAACTGGATCTAAACGCAAGGTTCGATCTGGAATGAAATGTGAGGAACTAATAGTGAGGAACTAAACGTGAGGTTCGATCTGGAACGAAACGTGAGGAACTAAAAGTGAGGAACGAAACGTGAGTTTCAATCTGGAACGAAACGTGAGGTTCGATCCAGAACGAAACGTGAGGAACTAAATATGAGGTTCGGTCTGGAACGAAACGGGAGTTTCTAACAGGAACTGAATGTTCAGGTAACTGGGAGTTATTCCTTACACACATTGTGAATACGTTGAGGGGAAAACTTGGATAAAAGGAAGAACCTTTCAACATCGTTCTGCATCACGGTGTTTTTCAATTAACTACATAATCACTACATTCGCTTGTGCTAGGGATGCTGAAGATGTATTCTGAGCGCTTCTCTAATGTGAATGTGTTTATTAACATAAATGTGCCCCAGTAACACTCTTAATATTGTGTGAAAGCTTCGAGTGCCATCTATTCGAGTCACACTACACTATTTATACGTGTGCGATTATTTCCCCATCACAGTCTCCACACTCGCTGTCTTTTAATTCCTGTGGAAAGGCGTGTTACCTGTTTAAGCTTAAAGACGTCGCTGTTTCGGATGTGGTAGACGCTGCGCAGGGTTTCTTGGCTGTATGGTGGAAACTCATAGTGCCCTGGAAACAGATATTATATTCAACTCTAACAGCTACGTTGTGGGACTGAAAAGGGTCATACAGCTGGAGCATGTGTGTTACCTTTTCGGTAATCGTGAGTTTTGAAAATCCCGGAAAGGCCACCGATCCGTATACCTCTGTAGCGCACGACGCCGGCATAACCTGCGGGAAGTGAAACGGTGTAGTGTTGTTAAAAAAAAGGATATGGCGCTCATAACCTACAGATTCCATTCAGCTAAACAGTCTCATGATATTCTATATACAGAAACCCAACAGTGTCCCGACGAATCATAGAATAGACTTATTCCTATAAAATCATTTACTTGTTTGTACTGAGAATGTCGGTTTAGCCAGACAGTGTTTGTTTTGAACAAAGTGAATGTTCTTCATTACTGTTCTAAAGAAGCTTTTTCACGTATCTGTACTTTACTGAGGTATTTACATCTGGGGAGACATTTACTTCACTACATTTCAAAGTCAAATATCACTTTTTACTCAGCTACATTCAGTCGTTCCTTTTTATTTACGAGGATAAAAACTTAACCGGTCAATCACGCAGCAATCCACCAATCAGGGTCGAGCGTGCGCTCTGTTTTAAACTTGTTTTGACTGGCGCTTGGTGGAATCTACTCACACTAACATACAGTTCAGCGTCAGTTCAACAGCAAGCAGAACATTTACAGAGGAATAAATGATGAAGAAACTCCTGATTCGAACTCGACACAACACCTGTGGCCTTATTTGCAAATTTTAGTTTTGAAGTAGTTGAAAAGAAGGATTTGGGCTCATGATCATTTGAATAAAGATCAATCAGTGTTTGACTCATTAATATCATTTTATTAATAGATTTGTGTGTTAAGAGTAACAGAGTCTTTTCCACATAAAATGAGTTGATTAAAGAAGAGTCTTGTGATAAAAGTTATATACATTATAGCCATAATAAATCATACACAATTGCAAAACAAACACAATAAATGATTTATAGTCCAGTTCAGGCGATACTTGGTTCTAGAGTCAAAGTGTGGTGCTGCTACACAATCTGTATAAAAAGCTAATCAGGCCTAGCAATATAATATGGTGGGATATCACATCCAGACAATTGTTCTATCCCACGTCATGCTTTGGCTCTGGAAAAGTAACGATTTATAATCCTGACTTCAAGAAGAAATGTCCTACAATCTGGTTCCCTGCTTTTTTACCTCCTCATGACTTTTCAGGGAGTTTTCCCTTGCCACTGTTGCCTCTGCCTGTCTAACTGAGGATCTATGATACATCTACATATGTAAATCGCCTTGTGGAGGGACATTCGAGGTTTCTGAGGCTGCTTTGAAAAGATTTTCAAATTTTTCTCGTCATCTAGAAACACAAACAAGAAGCAACACTCACAAAAGTTACACAGAATGTCTTACCCAAATAGTATATGTTCGGAGCCACCCAGCCGCCATACGGAAGCTCTTGCAGATGGTTCGAAGCTTCATGGTTGCCACCGATGAAGATGGTCAGGACCGGCGCTTTCTTCTCCCCTGAATAATACCTTCCACCAGCCAGTGCACATCAGGACATCAGAGACAAATCAACAAATCAAGAACAGAAAACCTAAAAAGACACTAATAGGAAGTGCTCACTTGTAGAAGGTCTGCATTTGCCTGTACTTGGCAGGTACTGCCATGCATTTTAGATCTCCTTCATTCCTCACAGCCTGGAAATCCCCACAGCACAGCAGCACATCCACCTTAACGCCTTCCTGACGCTCCAGGTAGCCGATGGTCTCGTAGATCTTGTCCAGCTCGCCATGGCAGCAGCCTTCCACTGCTATTCTCATATCCGGGGTGGATGATTTGTTTGTTTTCTAAATGCAAGATGTAAACAGGAATAAACATGAATTTCGAGCATGAATTATAGGTGAGGCTTAAACAGGAAGGGAACATGAGGTTCGAACAGATAGCGAACATGAGGTGTAAACAAAAGTGATGTTTGAACAGGAACTAAACCTGAGGTTTAAACAGGAACTAAACCTGAGGCATAAACAGAAACTAAACCAAAGATCTATGCATCGGAGGTTTAAACATAACCTAAACGTGAGGCTTAAACAGGAACTAAACCTGAGGTTTAAACAGGAACTGAACGTGAGGTTTAAACAGGAACTAAACAGGAACTAAACCAAAGATCTAAGTGTGAGAGGCTTAAACAGGAACTAAATGTGAGGCTTAAACAGGAACTAAAACTGAGGCTTAAACAAAAACTAAACGTGAGGCTTAAACTAAACGTGAGGACCTAAATTTGAAGTTCGAACAGGAACCAACATTGAGGTATAAATAAACATGAGGCTTAAACTTGAACTAAATTTGAGGTTCGAACAGGAACGGGAAGTAAGGAACAAAATGGTAGGTTAGAGCAGGAACTAAAAGTCAGACTCAGACTAAACGTCAGATTTAAACGTGAGTCTTAAACAGGAACTAAACGTGAGTCTTAAACAGGAACTAAACGTGAGTCTTAAACAAGAACTAAACGTGAGTCTTAAACAGGAACTAAACGTGAGTCTTAAACAGGAACTAAACGTGAGTCTTAAACAGGAACTAAACGTGAGGTTTAAACAGGAACTAAAAGTGAGGCTTAAACAAGAACTAAACGTGAGGTATAAAAATAAATAAACATGGGGAACTAAATGTGAGGTTCGTATAGGAACTAAAGGTAAGATTCTAAGAGGAACTAAGATTTAGGTGTAAACAAACGTGAGGTTCAAACAGGAACTGAACGTGAGGAACATGATGTGAGGTTCGAGCAGGTGAGGTGTAAATAATATTCAGGTTTATTTGTTTGTTTTTCTGATGAAGTGGCTGAAGATCCTCTTAGATCTTTGGTCTCCCTCCATCACCCCCACCCCAGTAGAACTAAGATGAGCACTAATTTTGCAGCCTATCTAGTGCACTATAAATCCCTCAGAGAGACATTTGGAAGGCGGCTAGTTTCCAGAGCACGCATGCTAACATACTACATCACTAACCGTTATATCCTCTTTAAACCACAACGATTCCATTTTGTATAAATTGTGCGCATACACAAACATTGCATTGCATTGTAAAATAAAAAACTTTATTTTGACCTACCTGCGTGTTATACCCTACACACCAATTCGCTTATTTTTTCCCCCCCTAATAGCAGCCCTTAGCATAAGACCTGGACCTCCTTACTGAGAGTGCAACGCGCATGCGCGACAGGTTCACGCATTTGCCCGAGTATATGCATTTTGGCAATTTGTAGACGCACTTTCCTTTGTATAATAATAAGAAAACTTGTAAACGAGCAGTTTTATGTTATTATATGTTTATATAATGTAAGATTTTTTTTTTATCTGTGAAAAACGCTTTCAGATAATTTTGCTCATATTGCTCATATAATAATAATAATACTAATTATAATACTGTAATAATTTTTTTCTTACTACTATTATTATTATTATATAATATAATAATTGTATAAACATCATAAATAATTATTTTAATTGTTAAATATAATGATGATGATAATAATATAATTATTATACTTGTTTTATTAATATTTGACGTAAGATAAGGTAATAATAATAGTTTTTTTCCGCTTATTATTATTATTATTATTATTATTATATAATTCTTTGTATGATTATTATTATTATTAGGAAATAATATTAGGAAATAATAAGGTTAGGAAATAATAATAATAATAATAATAATTATTATTATTATTATTTATATAACAAATAATAATCAATTATTATTTTTTCTGTTGTTGTTATTATTCTTCAGTGTAGTTGCAGGTGTAGCTGACAGGTCGGGGCGGACGTGTGGAAAGTGCGTATGCGGATCGTCTCTCGCTCAGGGGGAGAGAGACATGGCGTGCTTGCTGGAGGCCCCTCTACGCATCAGCGTGTTATCGGTGAGTGTGTGTCGCTTTGTCACGCTGAAAGCCAGGCTTTTCCGTGTGCATGCACTCCGGCACCGCAGAGCCGAGCGGGTTTGGTACTGGAGCCGTGTCCTGGTGGAGCTGTAGCGGGCTTGAAGGCTGCGTTTTTTGGGCTGGAGGTTGGCTGACGGTCACCCGGAATGAGTTCTCGAGCCGGCGCGGGGTCGGAGATCTGATCGTGTGACCCGTTTTTTTTTTTTTTTTTTCGCCTCTCGCTCTCACTTGATGAACCCGCGGATTTATTGGCAATTTTCGGTGTTAAAAATGTCCAAAAACTTTGTATGATGGGATGAAGATCATAACTCTGGAGTTTTGAGTTAGCCGGTTTTGCTAGGAGCATTCGAACTTGTCTTACTTTATACAGTGATTAGCAAGTGCACAAAAACAAGCTCATTCCATGGCCAATATGTTTCATTCAGACGCTTTTGGATGTGTACATAAAGGAAAAAGTGGTGTTGATGTGCAGCTAGAAGTGAAAGTAAGCGAGGTGGAAACGCCCCCTGCCTTCCAGACCTATTTGTGTGTGTGTGTGTGTGTGTGTGTGTGTGTGTGTGTGTGTGTGTGTAGGAAACTGACAACCCAGGAGGAAACCCAGGGATCAAACTCACATCCCTTACACTCATTTATATTGTACATTATAGGATCTGAACAGAATTTGGGGTGATGGATGAAAGAAATTTGCACTACAAATTTTTAAGAGACATTTAGACCAAAAGGAAAAGTACCAAATCGCTCCACACGGCACTAATAGGGCCCTAAGTAGGCTACAGGAGCTCAGAGTTCACCTCCTGCTGCGTAGTGTGACTTTATAGGAAGTAGGAAGTTGTTTGGAATGTAGCCGGGGTCATGTGTGTGTGTTTTGGTCTAGTTTGTGTATTAAGTTATAAATCTTGCATCCGTTGTCCCAAACTCCATCCAGGTACACTGTATTGCCAAAAGTATGCGGACACCTGGTCATAATTATGGTATGTGGTTTCTGAGCATCACATTCCACATTTGGTTGCAACTTTCCCTTGTAATCCGCTCTATTGTTTTAGGAAGATATTCCACTAGATTCAGTCAGGAACTGATGTAGGTGATGTGAGGAGGTATGGAGTGCCGTCAGCATTCCAATTCATCCCAAAGGTGTTCAACAGAGCAACTGACCTCAGCAGCACATTGCAAAGCAGATCTTCCTGGAGTTTACCTAGTGCACAGGGGCATTGCCCTACTGGAACAGGTTTAGGTCTCCTAGTTCAAGTTAAGGGAAAATGTCATGCTACTGCATCCAAAGACATCCTACACAATTGTGACTTCAACCTTGGTGGTAACAGTTAAAAAAAAAAAAACACATATGTCTTGGGAAAGTCTGGTGTCCCAATACTTTTTCTTTATATAGTTTACAATCTAAATGATAAGTTAGCATGGTGTTATGTGGATATGATCCTTGGGGGTTTCTTCAGGGTTATCAGGTTTCTACCAATGAAAAAAAGGGTTCTGGATGGTGGACCTCAATTCAGTATTATTTGTACAGCTCTGCAAAGAGAGAAGCACTTTTGTACATCGCGCTGGACATAAATGTAAAAATAGGTTATAAAATATATAACTTCCTGAGGTGGCATGAGGAAGAAACCTTGAGAGGAACCAGACTCAAAAGGGAACTCATCCCCATCTGGGTGGCACCGTACTATAAGGTGTTCCTATAACTTCTACTGGTTGCTATTGTAACCCTAATCCATTGGTGACGCAGCTAGCGTTCTGTTTTTCACGATGAAGCAGGTCTGCTGTCTTCACTCCTATTGGTAGCCTCTGCAATGCGTCTTTCCGTATTTACTTTCACGTCACGTCGTGTCGCTGGACACACCAACATCGATTCGGATATGGGAATCTATTATATACCATAAATGTAAATGAAAAATGTGATATTTGGGATCCAGGATAAAGCGGGTGCTTACAGCATATTAGGGCTGAAACGATTCCTTGAGTAACTCGAATACAAAAATGCTTCGTCCGTTTAACTACACACACAGCACTGTGTTTCCCTACGGAACATTATTACTGATGCACCACCAGTAAAAACTCTGGAGAGCTCTGGACAGGTAAACACTGAAAGCCTGTTTCCACCACATAACTTTTCTCACAATTCTGACATTATTTTCTCGCAATTCCCCCTCTGTAGAGCCAGAAAGCTTTACACATTGAAAATGAAATAGGCTTCGATCAGTAGAATCGCACAGTATCAAATTACGCCTCCGATCCCTATAGAGATTTTGGAGATTTGAGATTTTACCTTTTTTTTTTTATGTGGTGGAAACGGGCTTCCATATAACATCAAAGAACGAAAAATGGAGGAATGGGGAGGAAACCGTGAGGGACGAGGAGAAGATTCAAGCCAAAGTCACGACAGACTTTGTTTCCAAAGTTTGGGATCATTTCAAACTAAAACATAAAGAAAACACTGTACAGTGCGTTTACCCTTTTTAGAGTCATTTGAATTGAATTTAGATGTAATTGTGTTTACATTTTGATGTAATATGGCATTTAAATGGGTTTAGTTTTGCAGATATTCTTGTAGGCAATTTCAGCAATGAAAAATGTTTCTAAAACAACGAAACAAACGACTTGTTCATTTTAAGACCTGTCTTATTTTTTCTCTTGTATATTCAGTATTGCTCTTTAATTAATAAAGAAAAAGTACTTCTTATCCGATAAATTGATGGAATAATTGCGAGAATGCCTGATTACTAAAATAATCGATAGCTGCAGCACTACTGCATACGCATCGATTCTGCCAAATGAAAGTTGCAAGTCATCCTTCGCTGAGTATTGCACCCTGAGCGGCATTAGTGTGGCTAGCCCATGTAAGCTGATCTGTTTTTGGACTGTTTGGCACAGTGGAGATGAGCATTTGGATGGAATAGTATGTTTGTTAGAGGGCTGTTGGGGTCATGTGACACTGAGCGGTCGTCCTGATTTTTATAATGCGGTAATTTGAACCTCTGGTCCTCACAATTCGAACTCGTCTAGCAGTTATGATGTTTGACATACAAGACAGCTGTGTTTCCAAAACTTTAGATGGCCTTAGTGCTTAGGAAAAGTGCTCCGATACGCCAGGCCGGCTGGTCAGGTCACTACGCTGACATCATGAGGCTCTGGGGTTGCTATAAAGCGATCCAAATGGTTCCTTCTAGAAACTTCTTCCCACTGCCGAACAGGCATAAACAGAGTTATCAAGTGTCAGAGCTTTATCTTGTTGCCCAAGAGAGCTGGCGATGGCCGGGTTCGGGGCGAGCTCTGGGCAGAACGAGGGTTTACCAGCTCGCGTCCTGCTGCTCTGCATGCATGTGGGATTTGAAGCAGGATAAAATGCACTGATTTGGCTTTGTTGTCTCGTCACCATGCAGGAAGTCACAGCCACCAGTCGCCATTATGTTGACCGGCTCTTCGACCCCGACCCACAGAAAGTGCTCCAGGGAGTCATGTGAGTAGACGTCGACACGTTTGGCTGTGCTTTCATTCTCCTCAGGCCAAATTAGCCTGATGTTTACCTCAGAGCATCATGAATGTGGATAATGTGTGTGTGTCTGAGGGACAGTGTGAAGCAGCACCTGTGAACCTGCTCAATCTTTTCAGCTTTATTTTTAGCTTGGAGCTTTAGTTACGGCAAACCGTCTGCTAATTAGCTGCTTCATCTGTACAATCCCCTTTTATTGTCAGTGAATGACTGTGGGTAATTTTTATTAATCTATAATTAAACCATAGAAAATTATTTTACATTTATAACCACCCATTTTATTACACACATTCAAGCAATAGAGAGAGAAATCCTCGGGAGTTAGAATAGTCGCATATGATACATCCTCAATAGTACGTAGTTTTTTTTCCCCCAGAAAAAGAGTTCATACTTTTAGTCTATAGTAGAAAAAGGTAAAATGTGATACAGAGCAAGTTTTTTTAGAATGTGTTGTTTTTTTATACCTTTTTATTTTTCATTTGATGTAGTTTGTAAACAGGAAGTTTCCTAGTGGAACAACTCCATCACATATCCAATTATAATTCATCATTGTTGTTCTCAACTGTTAATTGATGGGCGCTTGAGTGTAAAAACTGTTTATGGTAATTGCGGTCCTCAACCACTGTAGCAGACTGTTAATATTAATTACAGTCCAAATAAGAGTCTCAGCATTTTATGTTCTAATATTTTTACTACTAAATGTTTTATAAATGCAGTTGCAATCAGCATCAGATTTATTGGTCAAGTATGCTTGATCATAAAAGGAATTTATTCCTCGTTTAGAGCAAACCAGCAGCAGTGCACATTTAACATATGCAGAAATGCAGGACTGAAACAAGACATGGACTAACACAAAAATAAATGAATAATGAAGCATAGAAGACGGTACAAATTGGCCCTTGACTGAAAGTCACACAATAGTCCAGTGATTGTATTAGTCTTTGTGTTGCAGTATCATTCCTAATATGCTTCTTTAACCAACTTAATTAATCGGCACCGATAGTTGATTGCCAGAACTATCGGCTATCTGCAAAAAAACCATACCGATATAGTTTTTCCGGGTTGCGTCCATTACTAATGCGGCTGAGAAGGACTGCTGTCATTACGATAGCGGCCTCTAGAGGTGAATCAATGATGCCACGTGCTGGTTGCGACATTTAGCAGACGCCCTTGTCCAGGGCGACTTACAAAAGTGCTTTAAGTCTCTAGCAATGAATAAATCCACACTGGTACACTAGATTACAAACTTAGGGAGCTGGTTGCTCAGTGGTTAAAGTGGAAGGTCACGTGTTCAAATCCCAAGCTCTTACTGCTGGGCCCTTTGACAAGGCCCTTAACCCTCAATTGCTCATTTGCAACACTCTGGATAAGGGTTTCTGACAAACATCATAAATGTAAACTGTGATGCATTGGTACAGTCTTGAGTATTGTTGTGTAACTTATACACTTGTATACACTTGTATACACTTGTTTCCACAGCGACATGAAGAACGCTGTTATTGGAAACAACAAACAGAAGGCCAACTTGATAGTGTTGGGAGCTGTGCCCAGGTAGGTGGAGCCTCATCACATAACGTCATGTCTGCTCGTCATTCAGCTCCAGGAGTCACATTCTATACAGAGATTCTTTGTGTACATTCAGATTTTGAACAGTTGTGTGCTAATAATATCGTATCCATGTGTTAGAGCTTTAAAAAGCACACTGCTCATATACTATAGTTCAGTAATGTGTAAGGGGTTGGTTTGGTGGACTGAGAGACTATGTAGTGGTGATCAGTTCAGAGCCTGGATCATCTAGAGCAGTGAGGTTGGGCAAATGAAATGGTTATAACATCTGGATAAGTAACTAACCTGACTTTGTGATGCGTAACCAATAGTGATGACTTCATTGCTGTATGTAGAACACATCGGTTGAAATTGATTAGGTTTTGATACATCATGAGACTTCTGTCTAGTACTACAGACTAAAGACAAAATCTTTTCCAGCAAATAAATGCCACAGAGTACTTCTCTGATTAAAAAAACCTCATCCTCATGAGCTGCCTTCAGGTAAATAATTAACACTTAATGGATGAAAGTTTGACTTAAGATGTGATTTATGAACATCCTACTCCATACTTAGTCCGTTTGCTGTTATAATAACCTCCACTCTTCTGGGAAGATGTTCCACTAGAATTTACTGTGTGCTTTTGAAGATTCATGATCATTCAGCTACAAGGGGTGAAGTCAGATACCGATACAGGTGATGTGAGGACGCCTGGGATGAACTTGGCGTTCCAATTCATCCCAAAGGTGTGCAATAGGTTTGAGGTTTAAACTCTATAGCAGGCTCATTCAAGATCTTTCACTCCAATCATAGAGCTTTGTATACAGGCGCATTGTCATGCTGGAACAGGTTGTTCAAAAGGCTAATTCAATGCTATCGCATTCAAAGACGTCCTACAACTACAATTGCATGCCTCCTAGTTTGTGGTAACAGTTTGGGGAAGAACAATATCAGGCTGGAAAAGTCCGCTATCCCAATACTTTTGTCCCTGTAGTGCTTGTGATTGGCTGAATGATTTTGAGATTTGCCATGTTTTTCTTTTATACGTCGATGGGCACCAAACTACTGTTCCCCTTATGGAGGACCTCTTTCTAGAGAGCATACTCAAGCATTAGTAGATGAAGTTCACCGTTCCTGTATTTGGGTAAAAGTGCTGCACTAACAGTGGAAGTATGTGAGTAATTGTACTCCCTTTTGAATGTATTTCAGTATTGTACATCAAAATGTGCCTCCGATTACACCTTCTCGCCTTCTGTGTTTTCACGTATGCAGGGCTCAGAGTTTACTTACAGGTGCGCACTTTCCCCCGCCAAGTTTTTTTTAACTTTTATAAACGATGACTTTCCCCACAGAAAGTGGCGTACGCTCAAAACGAGGCTAAAAGCGTGCGTACGCCACTTTCCGTGCAAAGGTCACGATTTATAAACGAGATCCCTGGACAGGTAAAAACAGAAGATGCCGCAATATGAAAAATGGAGAAAACGGCGAGGGGCGAGGAGAAGATTCAGGCCAAAGAACACAACAGAAAGTTTGGGATCATTGCAAACTAAAGCATAAAGAAAACACAGTGCAGTGCGTTTACAGTTTCTCAAGTAATTAGAAATTGATATGAGTTACATGAAAAATATACTCAAGTGCTGACAAAGTAAAAAATACTTATTGTCCACCAATGTTACTTCTTTCATGTTAGGACTGTCATATAACATTTGGTGTGTGTGTGTGTGTGTGTGTGTGTGTGTGTGTGTGTGTGTGTGTGTGTGTGTGTGTGTGTGTGTGTGTGTGTGTGTGTGTGTGTGTGTGTGTGTGTGTGTGTGTGTGTGTGTGTGTGTGTGTGTGTAGGCTCTTGTACTTACTCCAGCAGAGCTCATCCAGTGCGGGGTTGAGGACAGAGTGTGCAGTGGTGTTAGGCAGCCTGGCCATGGGCACCGAGAACAACATCAAGTCCCTGGTGGACTGTCACATCATCCCCGCGCTGCTGCAAGGTCTCCGTCATTTTCTCCCCCTGTCTCATCCTGATTTCTCCTCATTTCTGTGCCCAATCTAAGCCATGTACAGAGCGAAACAATGATCAATTGTGTCTCATGCGGCAGGTCTCTTGTGTCCTGACCTGGTCTTTATCGAGTCGTGTCTGCGCTGCTTAAGAACAGTGTTCATCAGTCCTGTCACGCCGGTGCAGCTACTTTACACGGTAAGACAATGAGGATACATGCAGAATTCTTGCTCTTCATCAGTGGTGGACGAAGTACCATGTACTTGAGTGCAGGGATGGGCGGTATTTCAGATACATGTATTTCAGATATGAAATAGGATTTTGTCGTTTGTATTTGATACGGTTGATGAAAAAGGCTTCATATTTTGTACCAAAATACTGTTTAGTGTAGATTTAAAACACTGTCAAATACTTTGTAAGAAGTCTCCATGATGACGTCATAAAAATGCACCTCTGATTGGTTCCTATTTAGAAGTTTAGCCAGACTTGTTGATCAGAACAAAAAAATGTATCCATATGGAAGAAGGTGGTGAAGGTAAGAAATGGTGTCAATGGAGACCAATGATTGATAAATAAATATTTGATTGCTGGATATTGTGCTCTAATTGAGGTAGCTGTTTAGTAGGATCATGACTTTGCCATACCACTAAATGAAGGACTGCCTGACTCATAATATATTGTTATATTTATAATTAACTTTATCTTACGATTAATTAGTTAGAAACTAGATGCTATGAATGCAGGTGCGTCAGTTGTCTTCTTATGAATGACTTGTTTGTCATTGAGTCGTTGCTGCTGATGTAAAGTAGCCCTTCATTACCAAACACTAACGAACCAAATTAGGATACAATTATGAGTCATTCACAAACTGTTCAACATTAAACTGTTGGTTACATTAAAACTAATCTTCATCTGGGAGATCACAGGGATTATGTATGTGAGTATTTCATCTGTTAACTGGTTGCATATGTAAGATTTATTTCGACCAGAGAAAAGCTGTTGCTATCAAACATTGTTTACTTAATCAACTGAGTCAGTGTAATAGTGAAGGAACAGAACAAACAGGCCAATTGATAGAAGCTTTCAGAAGACATTTCATGCTCCTTTGTGACAGTATTTATTAGTATTTTTAAAATAAAAAACTTCAGTAGTTGATTTTGATACACTTTAAGTTCAGGTATTTGTTATTTTCTTTTAAAATACATTTTGATGCATCTTTGCCCTACCCTGGTTAACTAAAAGATACACTTATTAAAATACGACTCCAGTAAAAGTAAATGTGCTCCTTTTAAACTTTTAGACAAAAGTATTTGCCTTCAAATGCATTTAATTATCTAAAGAACTATTATTTATTATGGCAATAATGTTCCTATTATCATTTTACTTTTTTTTTTTTTTTTTTACTATTTTACTATACTATTTTTATCAGACTTTTTGCATAATCAACAAGTTTTTGTGAAAAGACTCTGTTACTCTTAACACACAAATCTATTAATAGAATGATATTAATGAGTCTTTTTAGTGACTTCAAACAAGGCCACAGGTGTTTGAATCAGGAGTTTCTTCATCATTTATTCCTCTGTAAATGTTCTGCTTGCTGTTGAACTGACGCTGAACTGTATGTTAGTGTGAGTAGATTCCACCAGGCGCCAGTCAAGACAAGTTTAAAACAGAGCGCACGCTCGACCCTGATTGGTGAATTGGTTGATTAATTAAATCCACTGTAGAATAAAACTGTAACATGACAAAATATGGAAAATGTGAAGCACTTTGAATACTTTCCGGATTCACTGAATATTTGATCATTACTGTCTACCACTAAACATCACATAGGATCATATACAAGTGATTTAAGATCATGCCGTGTTAAATCTTTGATCATAGAGTTAAGATGTAGACATGTTCATAAGATACACACTCCTGCATACTCACCCTCTGCTTCTCATTAGGACCCCACTGTGATCCCTCACCTGATGTCTCTACTGAGCCGGTCCCAGCGCACACAGGAGTACATCACCCAGATCTTTTCTCACTGCTGCAAGGTAGAACACACACACACACACACACACACACACAATACATAATGATCTTTGTAATTTACAGCACAGTCAAAAGGCCACTTTGTGTGTTGAGTTCAGTCGTTAAACCACTTTCTGCTGAATTCCAGTAACATTTATTTATTAGATACTTGGTCTAATGACAATAGCCCCCCCTTCAGGGGAGAGGAAAATAAATAAATCAATAAAGTAATACCTCGGCACTCGTCAGCTGCAGAACTCGTCAAATTCGACGCTCGTCACGTTATGACGACTGAAAATGTTTTGGCTTATATAACTTATAATACACTCCTTTTAATATTTTTGGACTGTATCAATCTCGGGATCTGTTTGTTGAACAGAGTTTATAGAACATTGAGCTACATGGAGTAATCTAATTAAGTGCTGTCTTCATTAAGTTATTACTCGGGAGTGCAGTTTTAACTCCTGGGCAGGTTTTAAAGGCTTTTCCCATGTCTGTGTTTGTTCAGACTGCAGAGCATCAGACAGTTTTGTTCAACAACGGTGCAATCGAGAACATCGCACCACTGCTCACGTCACCATCCTATAAGGTACCTTACATGAGACTTTGCACACACACACACACACACACACACACACACACACACACACACACACACACACACAAAGCATAAATATACTATACTAGATGGTGTTAAAACGAGACAGACTTGTGTTGTGACGATACCATAATTTTTACTTTGATACCTAAATTATTATCATGATACCAAATACTAAATCGATACTATGTAAAAAAAAAAAAAAAAAAAAATTGGAAAAGTAATTTAATAATGAAACTTTGTTTTTATTTATTAATAAACAACCCACTATTGATAACAGTGCCCCTATTGACGAACACTTGAAACTACACCTGGCACTATTAAAGTACCAGTACTAATAAATTGAGAATCGTATTGTTTTTTTTTAAAAGCTGGGTATCGCAATATCTTTCTGGTACTGGTATATCGTGCAACACTAAGGACACTAACAGACACCATTGTTGCTCTGCAGGTGCGCATGCAGGCGTTAAAATGTTTCTCCGTCCTTGCATACGAGAACCCTCAGGTCTCCATGACGCTGGTGAATGGTAAGAGGATCACTGCTTTGACCACCTGAACCCGTTCTTCAATTTCAGGGTTTTTTTTCTCGGTCAGTTTTTAAAGTTCAAAACGTGTGTAATTATCAGTGCCGGTGGACAGCGAGCTGCTCTCTCAGGTTTTTGTGCGGATGATGCAAAGAGATAAACCCATCGAAATGCAGCTGACTGCAGCCAAATGGTGAGGGGCTCATTCATTCCTACACAACACACACACGAAACAGTGACTCTTCTCCTTTTACTTAATATGTGAGGGAATATTATTAGGATATAGAGAGCTTTCAACAATGTGTAATTATGTTAAAAGGTATCCAGGCTTATTCTGCCCTCTAGTGGTAAGATTCTATAACTGCTATACGAAAATTGTGTTTCAATATAACGTCGGGATTCATTTATTTTTCTTTTCCCCCTCCCCCCAATACCCCTCTTTCTTTCTTTCTTTCTTTCTTTCTTTCTTTCTTTCTTTCTTTCTTTCTTTTCTTTCTTTCTTTCTTTCTTTCTCAGTTTAACATACATGTGTCGAGCAGGTGCCATCAGGACAGATGACAGCTGTATCATACTAAAGGTAGCTCCAGACCAACCCATCTTTTTCTCTGTTCCTATTTAAGATCATTCTAATCTAATCTATTTATATATATAATTATGTATTTTACGATATAATATTTATATGCACGCTATATTGTATAGTGTGCAGATTGATGTCAGGCATCACAGACAAATTCATTACAGCTTATGTAACTAATCAGCTTTGTTTGAGGCCGGTGTGTGAGAGGTCTAAGGCGTGTGTGTGTGTGTGTGTGTGTGTGTGTGTGTGTGTGTGATTAGACTCTACCGTGCCTGGTGCGCATGTGCAGTAAGGACCGTCTGTTGGAGGAGCGGGTGGAGGGGGCGGAGACGCTGGCCTACCTGCTGGAGCCGGATGTGGAGCTCCAGAGGATAGCGAGCGTCACGGATCACCTGGTGGCCATGCTCGCCGACTACTTCAAATACCCCAGCTCAGTCAGCGCCATCACTGACATCAAGAGGGTGAGGCGCGCGCACACACGCGCGCACACACACGCACACACGTCAGTTTTTCATTGGTATTTAAAGGTTACCGTTTGAAGGCTACATTAAACATTTACAGTGCAATAGATAATGTTGACGTGGATCTGTGTGTGTTTCTGTGTTATGGAGCACCGCTGTGATTAGTCAATAAAGCGCACACTTCACTTCATTAAGGAGAGATTGGGCCATGTTTCATTAGAGCAGGAAGGGTTTTTCCATGTATTATCTCTCTGTCTCTCCCTCTCTCATTTTCTCTCTCTCTCTCGCTCTCTCTCTCTCTCTCTCTCTCTCTCTCTCTCTCTCTCTCTCTCTCTCACACACACTCATCTCTCTCTCTATCTCTGTCTCTCTCCCTCTGTTTCTCTCTCTCTCTCTCTGTCTCTCTCTGTCTCTCTCCCTTTCTGTCTCTCTCTCTCTCTCTCTCTCTCTCTCTCTCTCTCTCTCCCTTTCTGTCTGTCTTTCTCTCTCTCTCTCTCTCTCTCTCTCTCTCTCTCTCTCTCTCTCTCTCTCTCTCTCTCTCTCTCTCTCTTTTTCTCTCTGTCTCTGTCTCTCTTTCTCTGTCTCTCCCTCTCTGTCTCTCCCTCTCTGCCTCTGTTTCTCTCACTCCCTTTCTCTGTCTGTCTCTCTCTGTCTCTCTCTCTGTCTCCCTCTGTCTCTCTTTCTCCCTCTCTGTATGTCTTTCTGTCTCCCTACCTCCCACCCCGATTCTCTCTCTACCTCTGTCTCTGTTTCTCTCTCTCTTCCTCTCTGTCTTTGTGTGTGTGTCTCTCTCTCTCTCTCTCTCTCTCTCTCTCTCTCTCTCTCTCTCTCTCTCTCTCTCTCTCTCTCTCTGCATGCTGGGAAGGGGAAGTGGGAGGAATCACACAGTT
>JBCEWE010000077.1:1139647-1259647 GCA_039877035.1 Silurus lanzhouensis
TTGTTACAGAATGCCCCAGATGAAGTGCTAGTCATGGCCTCTTCAACACTATGCAACCTGCTACTGGAGTTTTCACCCAGCAAAGAGGTCAGTGATTGATGCACACACACACACACACACACACACACACACACACACACACACACACACACACACACACACAGACCTTACAATGCTATAATTCAGGAATTTCACAACGTGTCAATCCAGCACTGTATTTAATAATCTGGATATCTGCACAGCCCATCATGGAGTCTGGAGTGATCAGTTTGCTATGCAGCTTAACACAAAGCGACAGTCCTGCACTGAGGGTTAACGGCATCTGGGCTCTCATGGTGAGAACTTTAGGATTTTAATGCTACTTTACTGGCAGTCTTTGGAAAGTCTGTGCACTATTGTAAAGTTGTGTGTGTGGTTGTAGAACATGGCTTTCCAGGCTGATCAAAAGGTCAAGGTGGAGATCATGAGAGCGCTCGGGACAGAACAACTTTTCCGGCTCCTCTCGGACCCTGACACCAACGTGCTCATGAAGACCCTGGGACTGTTACGCAATCTGCTCTCGACACGACCGGTAAGACACACTAACACACCACATAACTCCATAACATAACCAGTATGTGCTAGAGTGGAAAACTGAGAAAGGTGTCCATTTTTTCATTTCATTCATTTCATTTGCACCCTTCTGAAGATACATCGTTTTGTATTTTGAAAACACGTCGGCCGTTCTGTTATAATGTGTTATGTTGCTTGGTAAAATTCCACTTATACCAGATGGCATCAAAAAGCTTCGAGAACAGTTTTGTAACCCGCCAACAGATGGCAGCACAAGGATGCACGCACAATCACGGGAATCACCACCGTTCGTAAGTCAGCGTGTCAAGATACCGGGAGACGTGCAACCGGTGCTATTCTGACCACGTGTGTACCACGTCTGCTATCGTGTCACCGAGCTCTCCTCACACGTGAGTTTCTCACCGGAAACAATGTGATCCCCGCTTCCGCACCCACCCTACTCGTCAGATTTGGCTTCTGCGGACTTCACCGTCTTCCCGAAGATGAAGATCGAGCTCAAAGGTCGGCGTTTCGACACCACAGCAGAGATCCAGCGCAGGGTTCTTGACAGGGTTCGGAAAGAAGACCTCCAGGACACAAACGTTGATAAATAAATTACTTTCTTCTTATAAACGCAGCAAGTCGTATGCAGTGAACCCTCGGAAGTACCTCCGAAGCATGATTCAGCATTTTTGTGCTGCCTATCTATTATTGATGCTTTGGCCAACCTCCTAGGGAACATCTAGACACATTTTTATCCACATGTTAAGCAAATCCTCTCACACACTTTCTTCTACAATATCTTCCATTCTTTGCTATACACTGCCATGATCTTCCATTCGAACTCGCACACACATCATCTCGGTGCACTCATTCGGAGGACTCTGAACATTATAAGCTTTCTCAGACTTTCAGTCACACACACACACACACACACACACACACACACACACACACACACACACATGGTAATCCTCGCTGTATCTTTTCTAGCACATAGACCAGATCATGAGCTCCCATGGGAAGCAGATCATGCAGGCAGTCACACTGATCCTCGAGGGAGAGCACAGCATAGAGGTTAAAGAACAGGTAAGAACGGAACCTTCAAAAATCATTTACGTCCGTCTCTGTTTAACGCAGAACCGATTCAAACGTAACGCGCTTCTTTTTTTTTTTTTTGCATTTTCAGACGTTGTGCATACTGGCCAACATCGCCGACGGAAACACAGCCAAGGAGCTCATCATGACGAACGACGACATGCTTCAGAAAGTCAAGTACTACATGGTATTATGTTATTTAATCTCGTTTCATATATGATTTCATACATGGATATATATATATCTCTTGTATAGCAGTGCGTATTATTTATTTATTTGAATTCTGTGATTCGATGAACGTTATTGACCCGCGATCGGTTTTCTTCACGTCGCTGCAGGGGCATTCCAATGTGAAGCTCCAGCTGGCTGCCACCTTCTGCATTTCCAACCTGGTGTGGAACGAGGAGGACGGTGAGGGTGGAAGAAAAAACGGTTTAGTATTTAGAAATTCTTAGTCATGCACGACTTTATATGGACCAAAGTTTGTGGACACCTGATTATAAGATTAGTTTTTTTGAATATCTACTTTCACATTCAGTCCCCATTTGTCGTAGAATTACCTCCACTCTTCTGGGAAGATGTTCCACCAGATATGTGGAAATTTGTGCACGTTCAGACACAAGGGTGTTAAAGTCAGGTGTGAGGTGGGTGAGGTGAGGAGGCCTGGGGGTGCAGTCAGATCTCTACAGCAGAGATCTTCCACTCCAGTCCATTGATTAAATATCTCCATGGAGCTGTGCACAGGTACATCCTCATGCTGGAACAGGTTTAGGTCTCCTAGTTTAACTGAAGGGAAAATCCTACCGAATTTCTGGTAACAGTTTGTGGAAGAACCACATATGGATGGAAAAGTCAGGTGTCCCAATACTTTTGTTGATATAATGTATAACAGCAATATTTTCTGTTTTATTTCTGTTTATTTATTTATTTAATGCTTCACAATGAGCAACGTTTGAATTCAGACAGCAAGATGATTGTACTTAAAGACTAATCACTCATCTTCTGATGAGAGTTTTCTTCTGGAAAAAAGGAAGATGGACCCGTCTCGGACAGAACGAGCACGATGGCACATGAGAAATTAGTTTAGCAATGTATTATTTTTAATATTGCGCTGGATTACAGACTTCTCACAGTAGCCTGGGTTCAATTTCACCTGATAATCTTTATTTATTTAAAAACTTTCTTGGTAGAACATTGATTTGTTCATACATTCATTCATACATTTCCACTTCCACATGCTAGTCAGGGTCTCGGAGTAAACACCCTGGATGGCTCACCAGTCCGTTGCAGACCATACAAACACACACACACACACACACACACACACACACACACACACACACACACATGGCTGACCATGCTTCCAGATGTTTGAGAACAGTGTGAGTTCAGGTTCTAATCAGACAATCGGATGCTTTTCCGTCTTGTTCCTTCAGGTTCCCAAGAAAGACAAGATAAATTGCGGGAAATGGGTTTTGTAGATATTTTACACAAACTCACCCAAGCATCAGATTCTAACCTCAGTGACAGGTAACACACACACACACACACACACACACACACGTACATTGACATTCTGTTGAAGTAGTCCATTTTCTTTATCTCTCTCTCTCTCTCTCTCTCTCTCTCTCTCTCTCTCTCTCTCTCTCTCTCTCTCTCTGTGTGTGTGTGTGTGTGTGTGTGTGTGTGTGTGTGTGTGTGTGTGTGTGTGTGTGTGTGTGTGTGTGTCAGAGCAAAGACAGCGATGCAGCAGTACTTGGCATGACCCCGAGCGAAGGCAGTCATGACTGAGAGGATTGACGTCCCCTAGCCTCTCTTTTCTTTTGAGTTTTCTGATTTTTTTTGTTGTTGTTGTTGCACAAGACACCTTTCGAACCTGCGGAGAATCTTTCACACAATGCGATAAACTAGAGATCTGATTGCCAGGGGCAATGGAACGCTTGCGGAGATGTCTTCTACTTTTTTGTGCTGAACTCATAGAAGATGGGTTTTGTGGCTTTTTTTCTGTTGGGTTGAAATTTTTTTTTTGGGGGGGGATTTTGAAAAGTGATTCGGTAAAAAAAGAAAACCCTGCAAAAAAAAAAAAAGGACTTTGATCTGCTTGTGCTGCAGTGCCACCCGGTGGTTTGGATGCTTTGGTGCTTTGGACTTCGTCTCACACTGCTAAGCTGAACAGACTAACGGCAGGGTGAAAGGGAGCGCCGTCTCCTGATTTCAGTTGGCTGACTTGTTATTGTTCTTATCATAATTATTAGCATTAATTATTAATGGAAAAAAAAAAGACTGCTTTTTGTGGACACATACCTCGTAAATATTTCTCGCTCTCTAAATATATATATATAAATATATATAAATATATTTTTTGATTTATAAACCCCTTCCCCCAGATTTTTTTTTCGTGTGTTTTTTTTTCCATTAAATGATCATTTGTATGATTATTACTGAATTGTTTGACGATATGAAGCAGGAGCTGTGAAAACTGTTCTTGTGGGGGTGAATTGAGCAGACCTGCATTAAAAATAATATAAATATGAAAAAAAAAAAAAAAAAAAAAGTCACCAAACATAAAAGTGTGCTTCAAATGCCTTTAATTTCTGCTTTGCAACTTGCATCTCCGGACTGGACAATTCTTCTTATTATTTCTTTACTAATTTATGAAATTAGTTTATTGATTGAAATTATTTTTAATGACGTTCTGTGAACGTTCCCCCCCCCGGCACCTGTTACCTGAATTGCAGAATATATATCTAAGACTGGGACTAACAGGTGGGAAGCTTCTGCTGTTGGTTGTACTGTTTTACTTGTTGTTCTCTTGAGCAGAGTCTGCCTCAGTTTTTCCTTTAACCTCCAGCGTTCACTCCTTTCTTTTGGAAATTGACATTGAATGTTCCCATTGAAATATATGCAGACCACTGCCACGGAGCCGGCCAACCGCTTACTGTGTTTTATCTTCTAGATTATGTATGAAGTGGCTTAGTTCACTTGTGATGTGTTTGAGGTCACTGAGATGTTAACTTACACATTTTATGTACACTCATTCTTTAACAGTCCAACAGGTTTTAGTGGGTTTTTAATCCTGACCCATGAATCAAGTTCAAGTTTATTTCGATAGCGCTTTTCACAACAGACATTGTTATTATGTATTTATCTTTGATGAGCTTAGATGTTATGAGGAAGAAACCTTGAGAAAAACCAGACTCAAAAGGGAACCCATCCTCATTTGGGTGATATCAAGAGTGTGATACAAAACACTGGAGAGTGAGAACCAACATGAGCAACAGAATGTAAGTTTATTGGTAGATCCCATAGATCCAACACCAGCTTCTCCATGAGAGAGCCTTTAAATGTTCAAAGAAGTCTAATGTCAAAACTACAAGAAGTGGGCTCTAAAGGGCGCTGGTACATCGATAGATTGCTGGGTCATCATCTACTCTTTGAAGGTCCATAATCTTCATGAGGTGGGACACAACTGGAACTGGCGTAACCTCAGGATTTGTAGAAAAAGAATCAACTACGGTATTGATGGTTTATGTAATTTGTACTTAAATACATAGAGAAGTAGTAGCTCACTGGTTAAGGCTCTGGGGTGCTGAATTAAAGATCAGGAGTCCAAGCCCCAGTACCACTATGCTGCCACTTTTGGGCCCTTAAACAAGGCCCCTAACCCTCTGTGCTTCCGGGGTACACATGGCTGTCCCTGCGCTCTGATTCCAGCTTCATAACATCGCTGGGATATGCAGAGAAAGGAGCCCCTTTATAGTGTATTTTCTTTGAATTCATGAGCCTGTGAGAATCAAACATGCAGATTAGTTACATCGTCATTCTGGATTTGATAAAATGATGGGAAATTGGTATTATTACTGTGTTTTGATGGCCTGGCTAATGCAATTCCTCCGGGCATGAAGACTGGATGACTGTAGGATGTGTCCTGTCCTGTGCCCTTCCTACTTACCATTAAGATAAAAAGGGAATCCCAAACAAAATTTCGTTTTTTTTCCTACATAACTGCTCGTCTCATCCAGTCTCTTCTGAGTCCTTTAGCATCTCCTGATCAGCACATATCTGTATGTGAGCTCAGACATTTAGCAAAAAGAAGCTATTGCCTTTATCAAGCCAATTTGTTTCATGAACTGTATATGAGTCATTAGAACTCTTCACACATGTTTGTTTAAGTAAGGATCTACAAAGACCCTGAAGGTATGGAGACAGATCCATCCATCAATCACCCTGGACACACGCCATCACTGCAATAAATGTCGCCATCCAGAACAGTCAGTGCTACATTACCTAAAATATGTCAAATCTGTCTCTCTGTCTCACCGTTATTATAATAAAAACCAAGTTTTTCTGAATCAGGAACAAAATCTGTACATGTGGGTGCAGGATGTAAATCTTATCCTACATAAACAAGCCTACTGTATGCAGTTAGACTTTGCAGGCTATGATGTGTTTTGCTGGTTGTTCTGGATCCTTTTTAAACAGCTGAGTGTATTATGGAAGTGTTTTATATGCCACCTGTGCATCCTTTCAAGGACTCCTTGGTTATTGGGTTGAGTGGATGCTAATTGCACATCGTTTCAGTCTGCACTATATGTTCTACGCATGGTTCAGATGTGGAGCTTGAGAGTGTTTTTGAATCTAGGTCTTTGGTCCATTTGGTAACCCTGGTATTATATTAATGTTGAGCTGTTGGCCAAAAATCAATGACTGGTCTAAGGACCAGACTGTAGGATTCCTCTAGTCATAAAAGTCTTTATATAAGCAAATCACATGAAAAATATATGAAACATTCTATACGCACTCAGTAAAGACCCAGTGTTCCTGATAACCCTTTAGATTGAAAAGTATATACACCAGTCAGGCATAAAATTATGAGCGGTAAAGTGAATAACACTGATTATCTCTTCATCATGGCACCTGTTATTAGGTAGATTTATTAGGCAGCAAGTGAAATTTTTTTCCTCAAAGTTGACGTGTTAAAAGCAGGAAAAATGGGCAAGCGTAAGGATTAGAGGGAGTTTGACAAGGGGCAAATTGTGCTGTCTAGACAACTGGGTCAGAGCATCTCCAAAACTGCAGCTCTTGTGAGATGTTCCTGGTCTGCAGTGGTCAGGATCTATCTAAAAATATTCCAAGGAAGGAACAGTGGTGAACCAGTGACAGGGTCGTGGATGGCCGAGGCGTATTGATGCATGTGGGGAGAGAAGGCTGGTCCGTGTGGTTCGATCCAACAGACGAGCTCCTGTAGCTCAAACTGCTGAAAAAGTTCATGCTGTTTATGCTCAATGGGTCAAAATTGTTTTGGCAGCAAAAAAGGAACCAACACAATATTAGGCAGGTGTTCAGTTTTAAGTTTTGTTGTATTAAGAGAAAATGTTCAATTTGGTGTGTTTAATCTGGTTTATTGTATTAAGACAAGCCAGATCATTTGCAAAAGCGGCTGCATTTAGCCTCCCTTCATTATTAGCAAGATTGCTTATTCAAGTAATGAAAAACATATCAGTCAATAAAAGAAATCACCTCTCTCAATTCTTATAAAACACATTTTATTATTCAGGTTAAGGATCTGTTAAATTTCATTGCAGTTAACAAAATACATTTATGCTTCTGGACCTCCATTTAGGATTTCCCCTACACGCTTCCCATATTTAATAATGCAGGCACATTCCTCATGCAAAAAAGATGAGACATGCAGGAACCCCCACCCACCCAAAACCCTGACCCAAAGTCTCAAAACACCCTGCTAGTCATGAACGCCCCCTCACACAGTTCCTAGGTAAAGAAAATAGAATCCAGAATGACGTATCCCTACTCAAGCAAGATGACGAATGAGAAGCCCATGCGTAGTTATGGACCCCTAAATATTAAGACGTAGTGATGGCATTTTCTCGAAACCTTGGATGATTTCAGCAGCATTCAATTAGCTGCTTATCGCCATCACTGTATCGATACGAGTTGACGATAAACTTCTTGTAGGTTTTTTTTTTCTCTCTCTCTCAAATAGGACCAAGGGGTAGAAATATTCACCTGAGCACTTTCTAGTTCACTCTCATTCAATGTGATGGGTAAGTAAATAAATAAATAGGTAAATAAATAGGTAAATAAATAATTACTAGGTGAATAAAAGTGCAGTGCTCGTTGAAATGATGACATGACTGAAACCAAAGAAAGAACAGAAAACAAATGGGGAGATGTTCTGGAGAAACTGGATGGTTATAGGAAAGGCACACGTGGCTGGATGGCTAAAGCTGCGTGTGTTTTTTTTTGTTTGTTTTTTTTTATATATATATATATATTTTTTTTTATCAAACTTGCACCTAGGGAATTCCTCCCTTCTCTACATCTATCCCATGTGTGCAATTCGTAGTCTGTTGGTTGTTTATCATGCCAACCCTGTGTCCTTGACTTTGGCTATTTATCACTGTGAGTCTTTTTAACTTAACTCCCAAATGGACACTTATTGGCATGCTCAGTCTTCCCACTATTTGGCATGCCAGGCTAGGGCAGTGTGGATTTGTGTAGCTGGCACATTTTGTAGTTTTATCTGGGTCCCGTTAATGGTTTGGTTTGATTGTCTTGTTGTAATACCTACTGTGGTCACGTTTGGAGAATTGAGCACCTCCAAGAACCACATTAGGTTATTGGCCATTATTCCATGAAACAACCATATGCTATATGACATTCTGTAAATGTATAGTATGTAAACCAAAAAGGTTTCCACATCCCTCATTCAAAATTTATACTTTTTGTTCAGTAGCCCTGAAATCCTCCTCTTAATGAGGGCCATAAAATAAATCAACCTACAATATACTGGTTAAACCCCTGTACATTTGTGGATTAAATAAGGTATGAGATATAAACTTGTGTACTGTGTGAAGTAGGAATAAGATCTCCATTCCCACTCTAAATAAATATGCAATGTCTGGGCATGTGTTCAAATAAGGAGAAGAAACTAAAAGTGATGTGTGCTGCGGTGTAACACATTCATTCATCTACCTAATAGCTGTGAAAAATCAGAGCAAGTAGATGCATTTGTGACCTATGGTTGGCTATATGTAAAGCACAAATGTTTTGGCAGTAGAGAAGAGTAACATGAGATTGCAAACATGTGCCATGTTTCAGATTCAGGTCTCCAGGGTCAACATGTACCCATGCAGAATAGCCAACAGGAACTCCTCATAGATCAAGCACTTATTACAAAGTTTGCTGGGTTTGGTTATTTCGTTTATGAATTTTGGTTGCCATGCACCATACGGATTTGACCTTTTGTGTGCATGTCTTATAATGCTGCTGAAGAAGAGCTCCTGTCGGTCCAGAGAAGCACAGGCCCCTTTCGTGCTGATATGGTTGCGATTGGCTGGTGTCAAGTTTTGGTGTGTTTGAAATGGTGCACGACCAGTTTTGAAAGCCGCAGCCCAAGAAGATAAGCAGCTCCCTTTGCCCATTTGAATGGCGGATGGACCCTGCTTTACTTTTTGGATAACACTTCAACTCCTTATATTAACCTTTCACCCTAATTTGATGTATTGATGTGCTGCAGTCCAGCTCCTGGTTGTGCTACTGCTCTTCTCCCATTTCTCCCCATGGCATTCACAGTGGTGGTCCTTCCTCATCGATGAAGCTGATGTGCTCTGTTGAGCTCTTCCCTCCCGCATCCCATTCCTGCATTTCCAGTTCCAGCTGAGGTTGCTCAGGGCTGGACGCTGCCTGCCCACAGCTGGAGGTCTGCCGGTGCCACGGGAAGCCCATTGACCCATGCCCATCTCTCATGGAACAGAGCAAAAGAGGGGAGGGGTGTGGGCAGGACTGTGAGGAGCAAGGCAAGGTCTGAAGTAGGGGTGTGGAGGAAGAGGAGGCTGGAGAGGGACCACCCCTAAGTCTGTGGTCACTTGGGGAGTTACTTAGTGAAGCAGGTGCAGAGCAGTGGGATTGTGGCTGGATGTCCTGGGAAGATGGTGAGATATCTTGTGATGTTGGGGGAAATAACAAGCCTTGCGTGCAGCTGGTGGGGCAGGAAGGGTGGGGTCCTTGACAAGGTGTCAAGGAAGGTGACTGGGAGCGGAATGAGGGTATTGACAGGGAAAAAGAAAGAGAAGGGGAAGTGGCTCGAGAGGCAAGGTGGTCTGGAGCTGCCTGCCCGTATCCATTGGTAGGGCCAATGGGGATATCGTGCTGCCCTGCCCCTGTGCTATCTTTCTGAATAGTCTCTAAATGAGACAGGCTGGCATGAGGAGAGCCATTTGAGCAAATCACCTGGGAATGAGGTCTCTGAGGTGGACTTGTGGGTATGAGGCAGCTGGGAAGACCTACCACCACTACTGGGTCTGTGATGTCCAAAAGAGAGCGGGGTGGTGCTGGAGGACGTAGACCTGCAGGTAAGTTCATGGATGGTCCACTTCCAGCTAAAGTCATTGGTGGTGGTGGTGGGGTTGATAGGAGTGGCTGAGAAGCAGTGAGGAACAAAGGGCGCAGGAGGCGAGTCATCTCCTGCAATTCTTCACTGAGCTGGGAGACCTGTTTTGACAAGCTGTTCATCTGTACACAGAAACAAAGCAAATGGATGAGACACTCCAGTTTTTAATCAATTAGAATATTCATTGAAACTGTACACTGTGTTTACTTGTACCTGCAGGACACCTTTTACCATATCATTGACACTTCTGAACTGTTCCGTACAATGGTTCCATGATGCATTGGTTCCCCTGAGTTAGTAATTTTATCACTAGAATGTAGTAGGCTTACTTGATAATGACAGCATCTATGCACCTAATAACTTGGAGAAAATGTTATAGTGTCTAACACCATATTGATACTTTGAAGGATCCAGCTTGTTCTCAGAACTGTCTAAATTCTTGATGGCATGGATTAAACAAGTTGTAGAAAACATTCCTTTGAGAAGATATTGGAAAGAGTGAATAATATAATTGGTGGTTTTATACTTTTAAGCACAGTGAAATTTTTTTCTTCACATATTCCATCCATGTTAGGAAGCTGGGTTCAGCGATGTTACAGTGCCCCTGGAGCACAGAGGGTTAAGGGCCTTGCTCAAGGGCCCAAGAGTGGCAGCTTGGCATTACCAGGGTTTTAACACCTGACCTTCTGATTAGTAACTTAGAGCCTTAACCACTGAGCTACCAATTCCCAATTGCTGCAAATCTTCATGCTGTAAATCTCCTATTATTTCAAAGCCAAGAGATACTTTATTGATTTCCAAGCTGGTGATTAAAGAAGGTCACTGTAGAACTCTGAAATCATTGTCTTGTTCAAGGGATCAGTTTGAGACAAGTTTTGATTTGTTTCATAGTAAATTATAAAGCTAGAATATATAAGGTAATAATTGGTGGCCGTAAAGGGATGCATGTCAGCAACAATATATAGATATTGGCATTCGGTCATCTCACATCTCTAGACTGAACTTCCAATACAAGGTACTGTATATTGGGTCAATAGATTGAGATTAAATCAAGTAACATAAACCCTTAAAACATTTTTCTGTACAGTTGAGGTAAGACTGCCTCAGATTCTTGTTCTTGGCCAACAGGAGTCGATCCTGATGTAGTCTTCTACTGCTGTAGCCTGTCCACCTTTATGTTTGATGCTGTGCATCCTGAGAAGATTTTCTGCTCAACATGGTTGTCAAGCGATTATAGGAAGCCTGAACAAGATGAGCCATTCTCTTTGACCTTTATCATCAAGAGGTTTATAATTCTTATACCTACTGAAATTCATCCAACCAAAGAATTAATTTCCTCAGAACACACTGCACATCACCACAGGTTCATTGTGTCCATTCTAAGCTGATAAAGCTTGCTGCAATATAGCTGATTGCTCATCCAAGCAAATCTGGTTCCCAGCTGCACATCAAAGCAGGTTTTCCACTCTAGTCGTTTGACAAGGTAAATGGCACATTAAAGCTTTAGTGTTTGTTTCAGACACTCACCTCTTCACTGAGCTTGTTGATGCTCTGCCTGGTTTCCACCTGCTCTTGGCTCACTACACATACACCCAGACGTAGAACAAAAAGGGGGTGTGGATAAGAAACTTAGGCTTCTTGTTTGTTTTCTTGACATATGCTATGCATGGATTGGTTAATAGATCTGAGACACAAAAAAAGTGTAAAGAGTATACCTGGACTGGGGGATGAAGGACCACTATGAGGTAGGTTAGAGGTGAACTCAAACCTTTGTGCTGAACCAGAATTGTTTTCTGTCTCAATTCCATCCACAAACCTATAGCCCAACAAAGATCAGGACACAATCAATCAAAATGAATTCATAAACAGCTTGTTTAGAAACGAAGCAAAGATCTTTTTCATGCAAAAAAAACTAAACAAAAAACACAACACCTAAGAACTGTTTGCCTGCAGTCTCACTGAGCTAAACCTGCGCTTTCCTAGTGTGAAATCGAGTGCCGTTACTGGCTGGTTGTCATGGCAGCCGAACACTTGGACTAAATTATGGATTGTACCAAGTGCACTTCACGTGTTGTCTAGGGGGGCAGATTTAGTTGGATATTAACTGTGATTGTTCTAGACTTAATAAATGATAGCATCCAGGTTTTTTCAAAGCTGAGTTTAACATCATTGGGCATGAGATAACTTGTAGCCTTTAGTTCTTTTTGATGTATGAAAACAAGCAGAGTGACAGGTTCTCACACCTGGGGCTTAGCTCTGGAGGGGCAGTGCTGAAGCTGACCACAGGTATCTGAAGTGTGGTGGGACGGCTGTTATCCGAAGGTGGGCGAAACGGCCTTGGAGGCAGAAGGGGTGAGCGCAGTGGTGAGCTGATCCCCCTTGTAAGACGCAAAGGTGAACGAGGTGCCCGTGACACGGAGTGCTGCTCTTCATCATTCTCCTCGTCTTCACGAATGGATGGCAGCTTCTTGACCAGGCCACCGTTGCTTTCCCAGTCCACCTTGAAACAAAAACATAAGGACAAACTTTTGTAAATTATTATAAAAAAAATTGATGTTTTGAAAAGTTTTGAGAATAAAATGCATGCAGTGGTGAACGGTGGACAGTAGGGGGCGGAGTGACACAATCTTACACTCTGCAGCATGAGTCTTTATTTTCTCTTTATTTCATCTGCAATTCTAGTACTTATTAAACCTCTTCATCATTCCAATAAGAGCCATGTAGTTTTACCACTCCCTTCAAGGAGCGCTGATTTCCACCATTTGCCTGAGACAATGCAGTTGTTTTTTTAATCCCACCAAAAAAAAAATCATGAAGACATGAAACCACTTTGGTAAAGGCTCTTTGTGGCCACCATGGCAGCTGCTGTCTCAGTAAGCCTGTGGCGTCTGAGATGTTTATTTACGTTTGTCATAGCAAATGACTGGATCTGTCAGTATCCTTTCCATGCACACTACACCCACCATCGCTTCCGGAAACCGCCTTTATAAAGGCGGTGGGTATTCGCTTTGCACGTCGAAGACAAATATAGTTATTTCAAGCAGGATTGAATTCCTTTTTCTTTTGGCTGTTTTGGTTCATATCATGATCATCTCCATCTTTTTTCCCTGCACCACAACCCCTCCTCTTCTTCAGCTATGATTTTCTGTTATTCTGCTTTTCTTGCTCCTCCCCTGGTCTTTCCATCTGCAGTCCCCAAGTGAAGGCATATTTTTGTCTCCTCTTGCCATTCTTAGTAACAAGGGTCCCAGTGGCACTGGAAGAGCAGGTTCATGTACACAGCTCACGTGTGAAGGCGAATCAGTGACCGCAGATGGAACGGATGGAGAACATGCAATTATGTATAAAGAATTGAAATGATTATGTAAGCTGTGCTCGCTTCACCTAGGATCCTCCATCGGTCATGCAAAGCAGCAGGTGTCCAGTCAATGTAAAACAATCAATATTCATCCAAGAGCCTGGATCATTTTCAGAATAACAGTGTGGACAAAGACCTGTTTGCAGTCACAAGAAGAACACACATATTCGAGCTCCTACTCCTTCCCCATACACACCCCTACATACTAATATGGAAATCTTTTTCCCTTAATTATTTCAGGCGAATTAAAATTTCCTGCCACAAGGCTGTTTGCACACTCGTGCTCGTGAATACGCTCGAGAGAGAATCAAGTCGATGCTGAGATGCTTAGTGAGACGTTCTGGTTCCTAGTTTAAACAAACGTGATCTCTGGTCAACGCACACACCGGACCTCACCCATACAACTCTCAGCATGTTTTGTATTCAGAGCCGTGCGTTTCTGCAGTGCCAGAGCCAGAAGAAAGCCGCACTACAGGAAGTTTCCCCCTCCCCCCACTTTCTCTCAGCTTCTCTCGCTTTCTATTTTTAGTTGTGCAGGATCCAATCTTAGCTGACACAGAGGGAGCTCCCAACCAGTGAGGGAGAGCCCCCGCCCCACCCTGCTCTATTCTTAGAAACGGCTCGTGCTTGCAATGCCGACTGTTGCTATTTCGGTCCCCGAAACGTACACTCTGTGCTTGTGTTTGGGGGCATTGCAAAAGGAGGATTTGTGAGCAGGCAGACACGTGCAACCTGATGGTGGGGGTGGGATTAGGGGGTGATTGTAGGGTTCAGAGTAGGATGGACAGTGAGGAGTATGTACAATGAAGGAAAAAATATTTTGATCCCCTGCTGAATTTGTATGTTCGCCCTGACAAAGACAAATAAAAGATCAGTCTATCATTTTAATGGTAGGTATATTTGAACAGTGAGAGACAGAATAACAACAACAACATTTTTTTTTTTACATTTTAATGAGTAAAATAAATATTTGATCCCCTATCAATCAAGCTTTCTGGCTCCCAGGTGTCTTTTATACAGGTAACGAGCTGAGATTAGGAGCACACTCCTAAAGGGAGGGCTCCTAATCCCAGCTCATTACCTGTATAAAAAAAACACCTGTCCACAAAACCAATCAACCAATCAACCAATCAACCAATCAATCAATCAATCAAAATCAATCAATCAATCAGATTCTTAACTTTCCACCATGGCCAAGACCAAAGATTTGTTCAAGGATGTCAGGGACAAGATTGCAAATCTACACAAGTCCGGAATGGGCTACAAGACCATCGTCAAGCAGCTTGGTAAGAAGGTGACAACAGTTGATACGATTATTTGCAAATGGAAGAAACAAAATAACTGTCAATCTCCCTCGGTCTGGAGCTCCATGCAAGATCTCAACTCGTGGAGTTTCAATGATCATGAGAACGGTGAAGAATCAGCCCAGGACTACATGGGAGGATCTTGTCAATGATCTCAAGGCAGCTGGATCCATAGCCACCAATTGGTAGCAGACTACGCCGTAAAGGACTGAAATCCTGCAGCGCCGTACGGTCCCCCTGCATGTACAGACCAGTTTAAAGCTTGCCAATGAACATCTGCATGATTCAGAGAACAACTGCATTAAAGTGTTATGGTCAGATGAGACCATAAAAATGCTGCCTATTACCCCAAGAACACCGTACCCACCGTCACACATGGACGTGCTTTGGGGTGTTTTTCTGCTGAGGGGACAGGTCAACTGCACCGCATCAAAGAGACGATGGACAGGGCCATGTACCATCAAGTTTTGGGTGAGAACCTCCTTCTCTTAGCCAGGGCATTGAAATTGGGTCGTGGATGTGTATTTCAGCAGGACAATGACTTAAAACACGTGTTTGAGTTGCCAACATCAGCCTAATAACCTTAACTTGGACTTGGAGAGGATCTGCAAAGTCCCAACTACAAGAAATGTCTGACCTCTGTGACCAGACCTCTGTGTGTAAGTTTTGCGAAGTGGTCAAATACTTATTTCACTCATTAAAATACAAATAAATGTATAACTTATTTGAAATGCATTTTTCTGGCTTTTTTTTTGTTGGTATTCTCTGTCACTGTTCAAATAAACCTACCATTAAAATTAGAGACTGATAATTTCTTTGTCAGTGGACAAACATACAAAATCAGCAGGGGATCAAATAATTTTTCCCTCACTGTCCGTGTTTGTGTTCTGGAGGTATGTTTTCATATTAAAGTCCCCACAAGAATCATAAGGAAAACTGACATCTAATAGCTATCTAAGGGCAGAGGGTTTCCTTTTAGTTACTAGGTATAAGGTTAGGGTTAAATTTAGGTAAAGGAAAAGCATTAATAGTAATGTCTGTCAAAGGTTCTCACGGGGGTAGAAAGATGTGTGAGTGTGTGTGTGTGTGTGTGTGTGTGTGTGTGTGTGTGTGTGTGTGTGTGTGTGTGTGTGTGTGTGTGAGAAAGAGTCAGAGTGAGAGAAAGACAGATAGAGAAGAAAACCTGCCAAAAGCAGCAGATGGAGAAGCAGTAGCTTTGTTACATTGACTCAAACACACACTTTAGGTAAAGGTTAGGTGTGTGTGTTTGTTCGTTTGTCCCATTCCACACACATTTCAAATGATCTATATGATTTATAGCTGCCGACATTCTTTACGTAGGCTTTCAAATAATTAGTCTATTTGCCAGCAAGACAGTGCATTATCTTTCAGCCTGGTCCCATTTGTTGCATATAAGTTGCTAAAAATTAGTCATGCTGTTGACAACATTGAGTTGTTGACAACAATGAGTTGTCCACATTCTCAGGTTGTTTTTGTGCTTCACGTTCAAGCAGAACACAATATTGACACTCCCATGTTCCAGGATGTTGACTGTAGTGTGTTTGTATGTAGGGCCAAACCTGTATGGGACATTTTGACCTTCCTGCAAACTCAACAGACCTCAATCCTGTAGAACACTGGGTTTATTTGGAACAACAGGCTGTGATCATCATCATTTTCAGTAACTGCTTTATTCTAGTCAGGGTCGTGGTGGATCCGGAGACTATTCTGGGAATGCCAGGCATAAGATGGGAACACACACTTTCACACACTCATTCGTTTACGTTTACGTTTACATTTACGGCATTTGGCAGACGCACTTATCCGAAGCGACTTACAACCAAGCAGTTCACACAGAGCACAGAGTCAGCCATGATACAGTGCCCCTGCAGCACAGAGGGGTTAGGGTCCTCTGCTTGCCCACCAGAGGCTCTTTGAACTTGTAACCTTCCAATCCAGAGTTAAGTGCCTTAACCACTGAGTTACCACCTCACTCACACCAAGAGGTAATTCAGTCTTGCCAATCTATAGCCTACTGGTATGGTTTTAGGAGAGTGGAAGAAACTGGTCAACCTGGATGAAACCCACATAGACACAACACATATATTAACCCATAGCAATGACAACGAGCCCAATCATTACAGCTCCAAAATACACTATATGGACAAAACTTTGTGGAAACTGACTATAAGATTTTTGTGTTTTGAACATCCCATTCCACATTTAGTCCCCATATGCTGTTTTAATAACCTCCACTCTTTTTGGAATGTTGATGTGACACTGGATTTTGGTCAGGATGTGGTTATGGAGATTTGTGCTCAATCATACTGATGCAGGTGCTATGAAGAGACCTGGGGTGCAGTCTACGTTCCAATTCATCACAAAGTTCAATATTGTTGAGGTCAGAACTCTATAGCAGGCCACTAAAGATCTTCCACTCCAACCCATGTAAAGCATTGAGCTGGCTTTGTGCACAGGGGAATTGTCATGCTTGAGCAGGTTTGGGTCTCCTAGTTCAAGTAAAGGAAAAGATTTATGCAAATCCACAGACATTCTATACAACTGTATATGACCACGAGCCTAGTCATCACATGATACATAAGAAAACTGCTATTAATGCCAGGAGAGGCATAGCTGTGTATCAGAAGGAAAATGGCACGCCGTTGTTTGTGGCTCGTATACGTGAGAGTGTTTCACTCACATCGGTGTTGTTGCCCTCCCGCAGGTTGTAGGTGAGGTCGTGCTGGATCTCGCTGACAAATTTCTGTGCGTACTCAGGGTACAGGCGCAGCACCTCGCGCAGCCCCTTCAGGCTGATGTACTGAAGGTCGCAGTAGGTCAGAGCTTTTACATTAGCGTTGGTCTTAATCACCTGCTCCCTCGTCAGAGAGTCCGAGCCGATCAGGTCGCCTTTACCTGCAGGACACAAATAGAGTGCGTCAGGCTTTCAGTAGCGCCCGTCTTTTACGTATATAACAGCAAACGAATACACTTTTACGAAGATAAAAGCCTGTAACCTGTTGATGAACTCCTAAAGGGAAAACCTCTCGGCATTTTATTTCACTTCAAAAGTAGAGCATGGGTATATTGCACTGGAATTAAATACCATATCGCTCTTTGAACACACAATATAATACATTAAATGAGCTGAAAAACTGAAGGAGAGGGAAAAAAAAAAAAAACGAGAAAGTTTTTGTACGGAAGTGAAGTTTTGGAAACCGAGACTAAGAGAGAGAGAGAGAGAGAGAGAGAGAGAGAGAGAGAGAGAGAGAGAGAGAGAGAGGGATAAAGGAGATCAAAAAGCACTTCAGTGTGCGGCACGGGGACTGTGAAAGCAATAACATGTCCTGTAGTCAGAGCTGGTGTTTGTGTCAAATCAAATCAAACACTCTCTGTGGCACACACACACACACACACAGCTTTAGAGCATCTCCATTGTGTGCGTGTGTCTCACTGACTCAGTGTGAGTGTGACTGTTTTGCCTAATAGCTGACAGTGTATGTGTGATTTGGTGAGGTGCAGATAAAGTGTGTGTGTGTGTGTGTGTGTGTGTGTGTGTGTGTGTGTGTGTGTGTGTGTGTGTGTGTGTGTGTGTGTGTGTGTGAGAAAGAGAGAGAGAGAACATGATTTATATTTAAGAGCACACCTCACTGCAGGAAAAAGGCAGACCAAACAGAAGAGAGATATCAGGCAGACAGCTGAATGTTTTCTGCTGCAGATGTCTAAATAATGTCTTTGTAATTCCCATGAGCCTCTGCTCTCTCTGATTAATACAGAGACAGTGGCACTGTGGACTGATGTGTTTGTTTTTTCCAGAAATGAGATTCAGACTGAAAGACGTTAATAAAAAGTAGGCCATTGTAATAAGCTGTCTGTCTGTCTGTCTGTCTCTCTCTCTCTCTCTCTCTCTCTCTCTCTCTCTCTCTCTCTCTCTCTCTCTCTCTGTCTGTCCCTCTCTGTCTCTCTCTCTCTCTCTCTCTCTCTCTCTCTCTCTCTCTCTCTCTCTCTGTCTGTCCCTCTCTGTCTCTCTCTCTCTCTCTCTCTCTCTCTCTCTCTCTCTCTCTCTCTCTCTCTCTCTCTCTATCGTTTAGGCTGTAAGAATAAGTTATCAATTAGGATGAAGAGAGCCATTGCGCATGACAGGTTTAATTACAACCATGACTCTCCATGTCTCCTTTAGTCACTCGACAACTGATTGGCCGCACATGTGCGTGCGTGCGTGCGTGCGTGCGTGCGTGCGTGCGCGTGCGTGTGTGTGTGCGTGTGTGTGCGTGTGTGTGTGCGTGTGTGTGAGAGAGAAAGATAAATATAGAATGAGAAAGTTTTAATTCTGAAGATAGCAAACATCACGCTTCCCTGTTAAACCTCAAACTATGACAAGAACATTTTCATTATCCATTAAACATGGATAGACATGTCTGGTGTGCTTTCTGGAGTACTTGCTCTTTTAAACTGATATAAACACTATATGGACAAAAGTTTGTGGACACCCGACTACGAGATTCATATGTACTTTTTGAATATCCCATTTCTCATTTAGTCCCCATTTGATGTTATAATAACCTCCACTCTTCTGGGAAGATGTTCTACATTTAAGAGTGTGCTTGTAGAGATTTGTGCTCATTCAGCCACAAGGGTGTTAGTATTGATGTCAGGTACTGATGTAGGTGAGGTGAGGAGGCCTGGGGTTCAGTCAGGGTTTTAATTTAACCCAAAGGTGCTCAGTAGGTTTGAGATCTTTCACTCTAACTCATATCTTCATGAAGCTTTTTTAGGTGTCCAAGTAAAGAAAAAGTAATACTAATGAATCCAAAGAGGTCCTATACAACTGTATAGCGGTAACAAATTTATAGGGGAAACATCATATGGCTGGAAAAGTGTAGTGTCCCACTACTTTTGTTTATATAGTGTATCTTTTTCTATAGTGGCTCTTCATATGGAGCCGTAATCAGCAGCAAGATCTGAAGGTGTTCCCTTTTAAAGTTCCCTTTTTTAATCTCAGAGTTCTACCAACATTGACAACATTTTGAGTCCCACTTTCTAATGCATACACTTCAGTTAGAAACGTGAATGAATTAATCACTGATCCACTAATCCACTAAGGCTGTGGAGGAAAAAAAGAATGATGAAAGGAAATCTGGACTATGTTCAGGTTTTTTCAATTCTGTTTGCTTGGTATTTGTACTGCGACCCGGCAGGAATATATATTTTTAAACACACATCGAGCCGAGCCACATAAAATATTTACATCTCTGAAATGGGGTTCTCAGCATTGATTAGGTTTCTTGGAACTAGAAAAGTAGTCACAGTTGTTCACCCTGACATTTGTGTACAAAATTGATGGGATTTAATGTGATCACCTCTAAACTGATTCGAGAAATGATTTAATTTCTGGCTTTTATTGATCTGTTGTTGTTTTTTTCAGGATTTTACTGTGCATTGGAGTTTTGTAAGGCTTAAAATGAAGTCAGATAAGTCAGTGGCTTGCTTCGTCCAGCATTGGGTCTACTTTTAATGAAGTGTAATCAGTTTAAATGTTTGCTAAATAATAAATAGTTGGAGCTGTGAGTGGGGTGTGAGTGTGTTTTTTGGAATATGTAGGTGATATATCTTTATTCATTATTTTTTTGTGTTTTTATAATCGACTAGGGGTGTAACGGTACACGTACTTGTACTGAACCTCGCCTCTGCCTTTATTTTTTGTTATTATTAAACTAAAAACATACACAACAATGCCAGGGGTATAAAAAAAAAAAGAAAGTTATCATTATTGCAGTGTCACTGTGGCTACTCAGTCCGTACCGTACATACGATTTGTAGCGCATTGTAACGCAAAAACAAAGTCTTTAAGACAGTCTAGCAATATGGATTCATTTGTGTATTATGTTCAGCTTCAAGAATTTCTTGAAAAAAAAGGAGACAATTCTGCATATCGAGGGAGTGAATGAATGAAGGATAGAAGAAATGAAGACATTTGTTAAAGTATGCTGAAATAAGTAAAACAGTTAAGATCATATCTTTAGAAAATTATTATTAAATGTGAAACACACACACACACACACACACACACACACACACACACACACACACACACACACACACACACACACACATATATCTGAATTACCCAAATGGGGTCTAACAAATGTTTAATAACATTTTTCCAATTATAAAATTGTATTTAATTAATTTAATTTGTGCCAATTAATTCAAATACTTAATGTAATCAATATAATACATTTATTATATTTTTTCTATTTAATTTTTTATATATAAATCTTTTTATATAATGTTATCAAATATTATAAAATAAAATTTTATATATTATTTTACCAAGCAGGCATTTTAATTAAAATTGTTTTAAAAATGTAAACTGTTGATGTTCACAAATATGGTCAAATAAAATAGAAATAAAATAATGGTAATAAACTGCGTTAATAAAAAAAAAAACGACAAGCAATTTCATGTTTTGTGTTTCTTCTCCCCACACTGAAATTGAACCGGACCGTGATTTAAAAACCGAGGTACGTATCGAACGATGAATTATGTGTACCGCTTCCCCCTTAATATCGGCAGAGTGATGCCCTTTTCAGCACATGGTTTTTCTCAAATTTCACAGGTCAGAAGATCAGACTCTTTTTTTACCACTGCAGGAATAGTGTGTGTACCACTATGAGGACGCTTCAGACATAAGAGGTGAGATGATTTATTTCACTACATAATCATGTGTTCCTATAAATAAACTCTCTGTTGCATTTGTGTGCGTCTGGCAGCTTCCTGTGTTCCTGGGTTTGGCAGCGGGATGTGCGTGTGTGGGTCTTTAAGAGAGAAAGCTCTGTCTGTGGAAGTGATATTGATGTGTTTATCTGAGGCTGTTCTCTATGTTCTCTTTCGCTCTCTCACGTTTGACGTGCATGCGTGTTTGTGTGTGTGTGGATCTATAGCTTTCCCCTTCATGTGCCAGCCTGTATTAATAATCAATGTGCTTTAATAATGCATTGGCAATCAATTATTAAGCACAAAGGGAGGATGTGTCTCTGCAGTATGCCAACATTTGATTCGAGCCGAACGACGCGGCCATGCCGTCTGCGGATAAGCACACAAACACGAGCGCATGCTGATTCATGACCTTTGAGCATCTTAACGCTGACATTTCCTGGACTCATAAGCCCGTGAGAATCATTTACTCGTGATGGAAAACTGCAATTAAGGAACTAACCTGCAATGCTGACCTCTAGTATGAGAGAAGCATAATATTTTGGCTGGTAATTATGGAAATGAACGTAGATGATCATGTGCTACACATTGAAAAGTCACGGTTATAAAGCAGTGCAATAGAAGCCTTCCGGACCTGAGAGCAACACACAGTGGAAACAGTCAATCATTTTTATTTACCATTAAAACGCCTCTCGCTGCTGTTTATTGGACCATGTGGTGCATGTCTGTGTGTGTGTATTAACTTCTTCCTATTGGGAAGCTCTTCATATCCTCCTATTTGCATGTTTTTGTTTAGATAGCACATCATCTTCAATTACCCAACACTACAATGGTCCCTCTGGTGTACTTGTAGTTTCAAAATCCTACATCAGCTTTCATTGGGATTCATGTCAGGGGATTGCAAGGCTAGCACAAGGCCTTTTTGAGCTATTTTAGCTTCATGAAATGTTCATCGCAGATCAGCCAATAAAATAAATGATCCCAATACACAATACTGACAAAAGTATGTGGGCACATGACATTCATATGTGTGTCCTTCTTAAGCATTGTTACAAAGTACAGCATATCTAAACATACAATATCTAACAGGACCTTTCAGGCCGGTGCACAAACAAGGCTGATCAAGACGAGGTTTGCAGACTCAAAACCCTGACCTCAAACCCACTGACGAATTTGGGACGAATTGGACAGTTGATTGTATCCCAGGCATTCTTACCTGCCATCAGTGTGTTGCCTCTCTAAAGCTCTAATGGCTGAATAAACACAAATCCTTATAGACTCAATTTCTATTAGTAAGCCTTCCCAGAAGAGGAGACTTTATTACAACAACATCATATTAATGCTCTTGTTTTCTGAGTAGGCACTTATAGGTCTGATGGTCAGGTGTCCAAATACTGGACATACAAATTATGTCTAAATACACAGTTCCATTCAGTGTTCATTGACCTGTAATGGCCCATTAACATTTGCAGAGAAGCAGCCATGATGCCTCCAATCATATATGGTCAAAGAGTTCTATTGTTTTTTGTTATTCAAATCCTGAATAATGTGTTCACCCCTAATCATTATGAAGTTCCTTTGCCTTCAACATAATACTTGTTGCATGAAAAACTTATTTTATATTGTCACCTTTTTATATGCTATAAATGCAAACTACTATATTCATAAGTATAAACACCAAAAGACATTTACATGTGTAAAGGTCAAGTTACTGTATTCACTGGAAATACAACAATAATAATGAAGTATCTTATATTTATTTTCCCCTCACTGTTCCTGCATTGTTTTCAATGCAAGATGGTCACCACTCTCATAAAGTTATAGTTTAGTATGTTTATATTTTTTTATATTTGTATACATATAGCTTCTTAGAATAAAGTTATGGAACGCCAAGTAACCATATTTTTTAAAGATTTTATTTCATGGGTTCTATACTGCACAGATTGATCTCACAGTTGAGAGAAACACTTACTGAATATCCAGTAACAATTCTGAGCTCCCTGTCAAACCATATTACATGTGCCAAGCACGATTCCTAAATAAAAGTGGCACCATTGGTACACTGACATACAATTAATAATTTGGTATGCCTGTGCTGTGTGGTAAAACTTTGGGGGTGGGTCTTTGTCTGTGTTTTTTTTTTATCTGGATTGTGTAGGTGATCTAAATTGTTGACAATCTGAGCTCTATTGGAATTTTTAAATACATACAAAGATGAGCTGCAAATGTTCTAAAATCAACATGTGAAGGAAAGACCGAAATGTGGAGAAAGAAAGGATCGGCTCATGATCCATAACACGGAAGATCATCAGTCAATCGTTGTGGTGGTAGTGTCAAGAATTGGGCTTGCATGGATATTTCTGTAACAGTCTCACTGATCTTTATTGATGTTGGAATGCTTGATGGTTGCAGCAGAATGTTTTCAAAAGTCTACAGAAGCCTTCTGTCTGACAGTTTACAGACAAATGCATCCAATCTAATTAGGAGAAACTTCATCATGCAGCAAGACAATAATCCAAAACACACTGTCAACACAACAGAGGACTTCATTTATCAATAAACATTAACCCAGCTGAGGTGCATTTTACATTCTAAAGAGGAGAGGGCTAGGAGAAGCACCCAGAAACAAACAACAACTGAAAGAAGCTGTGATACAAGCCTGGAAAAGCATCAGTAAGGAGGAATTTAATAGTTTGCTGATGTCAGCTGGATGCAGTTAGTGTCTGTTCCTATCATTTTTCCTCAAGCAAGGCAGTCTGCCACCAAAGGTTCTATGTTCCAAGTTGTTCAACAAAACTCAATGTAAATATCAGAAAATGTTAAAATTATGATATGTTCTTGTGGGAAGTGGTAGCTCACTGGTTAAGGCTTAAGGCTATTGACTAGATGGTTGGGGACGGTCAAGTCTCAGCATTGCCACGGTGCCACTATTGGGTCCTTGAGCAAGACCCTTCACCCTCTGTACTTCAAGGGCTCATGGCTGACTGTATCATGGCTGACTCTATGCTCTGATCTCAGCTTCCTAACCAACTGGGAAAGGCAAAAAAGAATTGCTGTAATTTACATTTATGGCATTTGGCAGACGCTCTTATCCAGAGTGACTTACAGTTATCTTTTTTAATGAAATGTGTGTGTGACACGTAAAAAACCTTTTCTTTTATATTCATATTTTGATCTCAAACCTTCAGAATTGGTCTTCTATTTTAATTCAACGTTTGAATCTTTTCCAAGAATGCACTGAGTACTTAATAAGACACAGCATGTGTGTATAAATGAACATGTGCTTCATTGCTGCTACAATCACCAGCCAGCACTGCACAAGCAGAGGGAGCCAGAGGAAAAAAACAAATGCAGAAAGAACTGCCAGGTTTGTCATGGTGAAAATGTTTCCTTCAGCTAACTGAAAAAACAAATCCATTGTCTCCCAAAGCTTTGTGTCAGGAATACATTCTAGCTTGATCTTTCCACATTTGCACATAGCAGACAAGAAATGCAAAAAAAACGCTGCATTGATACACATCTGAGCCACATAGAATCGATGGAGGGTAAGAAGTAGCTTTTTGATTATCTATAACCATCCAGAAGCGACAATGCCATAGGATTAATGATGTCCTTAATGCTGAGAAATAAAGGCAGATACTTATCCATCATGCAATAACATCAGGGAGGCACTTGATTCGCCCCATACAAGGGCAGGAAAGAAATATACTGTAAATACAATACGCTTTTTGCAAAACCTGTAAATCAAACTTAAATATCTGTGAAAGAAAGATGAATTATTTACAGAAGCTCTACTATACAATATTCTTTATATATACTATATGCAATGAAGTAAAATCCCGAACTGTAACGCACCACAGAGCACAGAAATCCATAAAAATATATTTGTTTAACTGTGCCAAAAAAAGTACTGCCTTACTACTTGGTATGTGTGGATTGTATTGCTTCTCCACTGTCACGTTTACTTCTCTTCACTGTTTTGCCCTAGGACATGTCTCAGTACTTGCCCCAGGCTTGCTTGAAAGGCTTCATGGTCAAGCCTGTTTATTTAGAAACAAAATAAGTGTATACAATGTTGTTGGCAAAAAAACTGCTAAGGACATGCAGTAAAGATAAATTTCATAAATAAATTCGAATCCATTGCTTTACTAATTTGCCAGGGGCAAAATGTGCCTGTAAACCATTAATGAACCAATTGAAACAAAGTTCAAATGGCGGTTATGAAAAAACCTGCAAAAACACGTCTAATCTGAGAGAATGAGCATTAATTATTCATCAGAGTGTTGGTGCGGCTTTGTTGTTTTGTCAGTGGTATTAATAAGTTTTGTAGAGCATCCTGAATACAAATCTGATAACTTTGTAAGAATCCCACCATTGATACTTGCCTGATGGACAATAGAGACAATAAAGTTCACATAAAAACAGCACAGCATTAGTTGAAATACTAACATTTACTGGACATGAAATGTATAAGGAAATTGAACACCCAATGCATACATGAGCAGTGGTGACTTCTACTTTTAGGCTATTGACCTCCTCAGCTCCAGGGGGGCTTTATCCTGTCTGAACCTTCGCTCTGACCCTAACTTCATAACAAGCTGGGATATGTGAAGACAAGATTGTAATGTATACAAGATGGTATCAAAAAGTTTCGAGACAAGTTTTGTAACACGCCAACAGATGGCAGCACAAGGCTGCACGCACAGTCACAGGGTGCACCAACCTTTATAAGTCAATGTGCTAAGTCATTGTCCTGTGTGCATCAGGAGTTGTGCAACTGGTGCTATTCTGACCATGTGCATTACCATGTCTGTTATTCTGACCACATGTGCACCCTGTCACTGATCTCTCCTCCTTTTTGCTGGAAACAACATGATCTCACTTCCCCACCCACTCTACTAGCCAGATTCGGCTCCTGCGGACTTGCCCTGACTGACATATGTTTTAAATCCACAGGCTACAGGCATCAGGGTACTTAATGTGAAGATGTCGTATGAGATAGTTGTGTGAAGACGAATCCAGCTTTACGACTTTTGATTGCCCGCCACATATGAAAGCTTTAATCATATACTTTTGTTTGTCTGAAACAAAAAGTCCTTTTAAGTTTAATGGATGGATTGTTCTCTGTTTTATTTCCTGTTTTGTGTCAGCTTCCAGGCCTTAGGCTGCTTTAATAGGAAATTTTTTGAAAGGTCATGTGTTTCAGTTTCTTGTATTCTTGGTTCTTTGCAGTCAGATGTATGGTGCGTGCGCGCACACAACTCAATTCATTAATCATTTTGGGTTCAGTCAGTTCAATCTTTAAAAAAGTGTGACTGCATTTACTTATTGGTGTGTTACTGTAGTTTAAAGAAGTGGTCTCCAACATGATGCCCACAGAGACCTGGTAGCTCGCATGGAATCTGTGGATCACCCACTCAAGCACATTTCATAAATCATCTCAATTTTAATCATCAAAATTTAATTTTAAACATTTTCACATTTTATAAATCAAAAAATTAAACGTCATTTACTTATTATTTACACATACTATATGGACAAAAGTATTGAAACACTTCAGTTATCCGGACATATGTGGTTTTTCTACAAACTTTTACCACAAAGTCTGAGGCACACAGTTGTATAGGATGACTTTAATATTTTTCCTTTTTCATAAAGCACAAATCTCCACAAGCACACCCCAAAATCTAGTTTTACATTTTCCCAGAAGAGTTGAGGTTATTATAACAAAAAAAGCTAACTTTTGTCCTTATATACACCGAACAGGCATAACTTTCTGGCCAACAATCAAACATAACATTGTGACCACAAGCCTAATGTTGTGTTGGTCACCCTTTTGCTGCCGAAAACACTTCTGACCCTTCAAGCATCAACACCATTAACTTATTTAGCAGTTTGAGCTACAGAAGCTTGTCTGTTGGATCGGACCACACGGACCAGACTTCGACTCCCCACGTGTATCAACGAGCCACGTCCGCCCAGGACCCTGTCACCGGTTCACCACTGTTCCTTTCTAGAGCACTTTTGATAGATACTGACTACCGCATACCAGGAACATCCCACAAGAGCTGCAGTTTTGAAGATGCTCTGACCCAGTCGTCTAGACATCACAATTTGGTCCTCGTCAAAATTACTCAGATATATACAGTATATTATGGCTGTTAAATGATTAAAATATATAATCATGATTAATCACAATCGCACATTTCTATCTGTTCTAAATGTATCTAAATTAATAATTTAGGTTTTTAATACTCTAATCAACATGGGCATGGAAAAAGATGGATTCTTTGCTGTATGCAAATGTATGTTTATTATTAGTGAATTCAAACTCGAGAAAGACAAAATACATTTGTATATGTTTTAAAGTAATTATGTAAAAGTAATTATGGGGTTTCAAATTACAGAAATTATTAGGACACCAAACGGAACTTTTGCTGTGTTTCCACATAAACGGTTTTAATTGTCGCACTTGTGCATCATGGCAGATTTTGGTGCTTTAATTGAGAGTAGGTGGTCTAGTGGTTAGGATGCGGCGTTCTCACCGCTGCGACCCGGGTTCGGTCCCCGGTCAGGGAACCAAACGGCACTTAGAGTGGCTGGGGTTGGTTCCCTGGCTGGGGTTGATTCGATCCCCGGTCAGGGAACCAACCCCAGCCACTTTAAGTGCCGGTCCCAAGCCCAGATAAATGGAGAGGGTTGTGTCAGGAAGGACATCCAGCGTAGAAACATGTGGAGGATCTGCTGTGGCGACCCCTAACGGTAGAAGCCGAAAGAAAGTTTTATTTGACAGTAAAACAAATGCTTAGTGATTACAAATTATTTTCGGTTTATTAAATTTTTTTTTATATCCGACTAAAGAAAATACGTCGAATAAATTTGTGTTGCACTCTTTTATATTTATTTATTAATATTTTTAATAAAAATGGTCAAACCGAAATAATAATTAATTAGCGTTAATAAAATTAGTGCCATTAAAACAATTTGCTTTAATGCGATATTAATGTGTTAATTATATATATATATATATATATATATATATATATATATATATATATATATATATATATATATATATATATATATATATAATAAATTACATATTTATTTTTATATTAAAAATGTATTGCTTTCAAGAGCCCTCACTCCCCAAAGAATTGAAGACACTTGCATTTCCCCCACATCCAATCAAAGACTCATAAATATCCATAGATAAAAGATATTTATATCAATTTTCACAGTTTTTATGTCTCACATATATTTTAAGCAGTGAAGTAGGCAGCCATAAAGCAACCCACGTATAATAAAACATGCAAAAGGAGCCATTCGTTATAAACTCAGACGCTTAGCCAGAGGAAGTCACACTGTTCAACTCTAAAAGCCTGTTTAGCATCTCGCCCACTGGTACTCTATATATTCAGAAACTGGTGTACAATAACTTTTAATGCCATTCGAATAACAAATGCTTTTCTGCATGAATGCACACGGAACCACAACCAATGCAGACGATTTATATTCACAATATTTGGCAGGCGCCCTTATTCAGAGCGACCGGATTATCACATTTACACAGCTGGGCAGTTGAGGGTTAAGGGGTCTTGCTCAAGGGCCAAGCAGTGGCAATTCAGTGCTCAAGATTTGAGCTCATGACCTGTTTAAAAGCCGAAAATCTCAAGCACTGAGTAACCACCATGCACTGATCATCTGTTATGCATAGAAAGTGATAAGTAAAGGCTGGGAACAGTTTTCTGCAGGTTTATTGCAGCTCGGCTATACAGCACACAGTAAACAGTGAACAGTCAGGGTTCTAATTCATCACAGAGGTGTTCAATGAGGTCAAGATCATGTCTTCATGGAACTGGCTTTGTGCACAGGGGCATTGTCCTGCTGGAACAGGTGTGCATCTCAGTAAGTGAAGGGAAATTTTATGCTACTACATCCAAAGACATCCGATACAATTATGCACCTCCAACTTTGTGGCAACAGTTTGGGGAAGAATCACATATGGCTTTTGTCCTTGTAGTGTATATAAGTCATGATGCTTGAGAAAATGCTTTTGTGTAACAAAGAAAATCCTCAAAGATAATATAGAAATGATAAAGTGTTAGCACTTCAGTGTTTTCCTCACACCTGAAAATTCATATTACAATTCAAACGTACTGAAAGGTTGCAGGAAAGGTGGCATTAGTGTTTATTGCACATTTACATCATGTGTGAAATGCAACCAAATCCACCCACACTGTTCTTACTTCTTTAAAATATGTAAACAATATCAAACTACAAATATTTGTAATATTGTGTTTTTTAACAAATGTATTTGAATGGTTAACTATTACAATCTATTAGAAGGAAATAAAACAAGCCGGTGAATAGGCTTAAGAGCGAAATTGCTTTGAGAGTTCCTGATAAGCAAAAAGAGCACAGAAGTGAGTGCTCTTCTCTGAATTACAAGACCCTCTTTACTATTCTAATGATCATTTAAAGAGCTTTATAAAACTAACTGGGGCCACATGGAAGCTGAGCAGTCTGTTAGTGTGTGCTTGTGAGTGTGTGTGTGTGTGTGTGCGCGTGTGTGTGTGTGTGTTTGAAGGGAATTTCCTGTGACTGTGATGAATTACTAATATTTACTGTGTGTCAGAGGTCTTTTATGGTATTTATGTATATTCAAACATGTGGCCGGCACTGAGAGTGTGGGTGTGCGTGCGTGTGCGTGCGTGTGCGTGTGTGTGTGTGTGTGTGTGTGTGTGTGTGTGTGTGTGTGTGTGTGTATTTGGGGGTGTGCATGCGAATGGTGAGAGAAAGAGATACTGTGAGTAGAATCTAAAGGGTCACATATATATGTGTGTGTGTGTGTGTGTGTGTGTGTGTGTGTGTGTGTGTGTGTGTGTGTGTGTGTGTGTGTGTGTGTGTGTGTGTGAAATAGGGGGAATTTCTTTAAAACATAAGTAAATTTTTCAGAAAAACCTACACGTTTGCTTGTGTTTGTGTGTGACGGATTTTGTAAAACATGAGTGTGTGTGTGTGTGTGTGTGTGTGTGTGTGTGTGTGTGTGTGTGTTTGTGTGTGTGTGCGTGCATGATTGTGTGTGTGAGATACCAAAATTCAGTATGTGCAAATAATTCAAGGTTTCTTTGTATAGTTCAGGGCTCTTATGTTTCTAACAGGGTTCTCCTTCTTCTTAGGAGCCCTCACTGACAGAGAAGCACTCTACAGTCACAATGTTCTGCAGAGAACTTCTAAAGCTTCTTCAAAATGATCTAAAATTTCACCAAATTATTGGTTTGTTGTTCATCTTATCTCATTCATAAGAAAGACACTATAGGGTCAAAAGTATTGGGGCACGCGACTTTTCCACCCATATGTGTTTTTTCCTCGAACTGTTACCGCGAAGTTCAAGGCACACAGTTGGATGCAGTAGCTTTAATTATTACCTTCACCTGGACTAGGAGATCTGTGCTCATAATGCTCCTTTGCTCAAAGTGAGCTCCATGAAAATATGCATTACATGGGTTGGAGTGAAAGATCTTGAGTGGCCTGCTATAGAGCTCTGACCTCAACCTCATTGAACACCATTGGGAATTGGAACAATGACTGCACCCCAGACCTCCTCACCTCACCTACATCAGTACCTGATTTACTAAAGTCCTTGTGGAAGAATGAGCACAAATCTCTACAAGCACTCTCTAAAATTTAGTAAAACATCCTCCCAGAAGATTGAAGGTTATTATAGCAGTATATATAATGTGGAATGGGAACAAATCTTATGCTCAGGTGTCCACATACCTTTGCCCAAATAATGCATATTTCTTATTAGTCAAAAGAAAAATTATTTATTATAATCATTTTGTGCTCATAATAGTGTTTCAACGGTAAAGTATTCCATTATTTACAGGCAAAAGATGAACACTGTTTTTCTGTATTTGTGTAATGTCATGGGCAGAAGGAATTCATGATGCAATCAGGGGGAATATATGACTCCAATGTATGTTAAAGATAAACAGTTGGGGTTCTGCTCCAACTACTAGATAAATTATACAACTAATAAGCATAATAAAGTCGTGTGTAAATGATGCTCGGGCTGGGAATTCTTCGGGGAGAGAGAGAGAGAGAGCGAGAGAGAGAGAGAGAGGAAGCAAGAGGAGGTGGGACAGTTACTGTTGAGTAGAGCTGAAAATTATGTGCCTCCAAGACAGCGTCAGGATAAGGTGGTGGGTGGATGGGTTTTGTTTAGTAAAATCACAGTCTGTGTGTGTGTGTGTGTGTGTGTGTGTGTGTGTGTGTGTGTGTGTGTGTGTGTGTGTGTGTGTGTGTGTGTGTGAGAAAGAGAAACTGAGCCATAATCCCTACTGTGCAAAAGATTTCAGCTTCCAGTCAAAATATGCAAATGTACACGCGTGCATGTGTGTATTTGTGTGTGCATTTGCATGCATGTTTCCAAGTGTGTCTTTAGCTGCATACATGCACAAGCATACAAACTTCTGCATTCTCTTTGCATGTTTTTTCGGGTGTCAGAATGGGGGGTTTATAGACAATAAACACAGATGTACTATATCTTTAAGTTATAACAGCTGAATGTGATCAAAAATCTTTCTTCCAGATCCTAAAATAGATCACATATAATACATACAATATATAGACAAATGTATTGGGACACCTGACCTTTTCTGCCACATGTGGTTCTTCTCCAAACCACCACAAAGCTGAAAGCACACAATTGTACAGAATGTCTTTGAATGACCTATAATCAAATTTTGTGTTCACTGATCCCAACTGCACCCCCGGCCTCCTCACAGCACCAACATCTGTACGTGGCTTTACTAACACCCTTGTGTCTGATAAACACGAATGTCCACAAGCACACTCCAAAATCTAGTGGAACATCTTCCCAGAACTCAAAAAGCACATAACATACTTATGACCAGGTGTCCGCAAACTTTTGCCAACATAGTATAGTCTAGTATACTAGTATAGTATAGCATAGTATATTCACCTGTAATTAAACCATGTAGGGAAGCGAGTATACTCTCGCTAAGGCCTTACATTGTTTTTAGTGACATTAAAGACATAAAGACAGTTCTAGTGTGTACTTTAAATCACTTTTTATTTAATTTCTCATACTATAATATATATATATATATATTTATATTTTGGCCTGCTATAGAGCTCTGACCTCAACCTCATTGAACACCATTGGGAATTGGAACAATGACTGCATCCCAGACCTCCTCACCTCACCTATATATATATATATATATATATATATATATATATATATATATATATATATATATATATATCGATCAGGAATAACATTATGTCCACCTGCCTAAAATTGTTTCAGTCCCCTTTTGCTGCCAAAACAGCCCTGACCCATCAAGGTATAGACTCCACTAGACCCCTAAAGTTCCAATAGCCCCATACGCAACAAACTGCTATGCACTGTGTATGCTCACAGCTTTCTATCAGAAACTGAATTAACTTCTTCAGCAATCTGAGCTACAGGAGCTCGTCTGTTTGATCGGCCTTCGCTCTCCACGTGCATCAATGAGCCTCGGCTGCACACGACCCTTTTGCCGGTTCACCACTGGTTCTTGCTTGGAGCACTTTTGATAGATACTGACTACTGCAGACCAGGAACATCTCACAAGAGATGCTCTGACCCAGTCGTCTAGCCATCACAATGTGGCCCTCGTTAAAACTCGCTTAAATCTGTACGCTTGCACATTTTTCCTGCTTCTAACAAGTCAACTTTCAGGACAAAATGTTGAATTGCTGCATAACATATCCTACACACTAACAGGTGCCATGGTGAAGAGATAATCAGTGTTATTCACTTCACTGGTCAGTGATCATAATGTTATACCTGACAAAATATATATATATATATATATATATATATATATATATATATATATATATATATATATATATATATATATATATATATACTGTATATTAAAGCTGCAACAACCATTCGATACAATCAATAATAATTAATAATGAAATTCGTTGTTAACGAATGCCATTATCGATTAGTTGGGCTGTTGTGTTGTCACTCGCAAGCATCATGTTGCGCAATCAGCTCGCTCGAGACATAGTAATGGATTCAATTAAACCTGTGTGAACAAACACTTAACTTTAAAGCAGCAAATAACAGCAGCAATAAACAATTATATTTTTGTCACTGATTATGCATTTGTACACCAATGCACATTTTTTCCTTTTTTAAAAAAAACATTAGGCCTGTTAGCGTGCTGCGTTTCTCCGTTTCATTCTCTGTTTATAGCATTTCCTACAACAGTAACTTTTCTGTTTATAAACGGATTTACTGTGATTTTACTACATTCACATGCTTGTTTTTAATGTTTGTATAATACATTTTTTGTACATATAATTTTCATTATTTTACAAAATTAAATTAAGTATATATTCTAGATGCTTGTATCTACAAACGATATCTGTGTATTATTTAAACAGAAATTGTCAAAACAATGTGGTATTATATTTTTTATTGATTATTTTAAGCATGGTTGTCAACTTGCCATGTGCAAAATACAATACAAATGTGTATTTACACAAATTGCTTCACCTTTCATACTCAAATGCTGTTCATTTTATGTCATGTTGGGTTATGTTGTAAATTATAAATGTCCAAATTAAAGATAATGTTAATAGAAAATCTACTTAAAACTATAAGAGCAAATGTAGACAAATATAAATTGGAATGTTCAAAAATCTACAAATCTTAAGGTCAGGTGCGACTTTTATCTTTCTATATAATTGTATTATATTTTACATAATATATGTATAATAATTGCAGATTGTTTCAATATATTACTGTACATTGTTAAATCCAACTGCAGAATCCAAGCCTAAATGTAATGTAATGCTAATCAACAGATGATTAAAAGCAGCAGCATTCGTGTCTCTCTCTCTCTCTCTCTCTCTCTCTCTCTCTCTCTCTCTCTCTCTCTCTCTCTCTCTCTTTCTCTCTCTCTTTCTCTCTCTCTCTCTCTCTCTCTTTCTCTGTACCTCCTTTTTTCCTCACACAGGATCTCTTCTAATCTGTAGCTGTTACTATTAACACATTTATGCAAAGGTCTGTATTGCTAAGTGCCTGAGTCCAGCTGAGGCTAAAAAGACGTGAATTTGTGAAAGATTAGCATGCTCACATTTCTCATTTTAACCCAGGGAACAAAGCTGATCAGATCATCTGTCTGTATCTGTCCTCTTGTTTTGTCTAATAATGTTAACAATAATAATGAGTAATCAGTGAGGTGTATTGATTACAGGAAGACAAAGCACTGTTTTCATGGTCCTGCTTTTCTTCATCCCTCCAGCTCTGCCATTTCAATGAAAGTGAAACAGCCTGCAAAAGTGATTAGTCCTTCTGCACACACACGACACAGCCCAAAGTAAATGCTAAGAAAAGCGTTTATCATTACAGCCGCAATCACAGAGTACGCACGACCTCATCTGAGTCAAAGAGACAAAACGACATCCCTATTCTTACAACCTGTTTTCGTTTAGCTCCAGGCCAATCATTTATTAAAATACAGATTTTTACATTTAATAATGTAATAGTATAAAGTATTCAACTCGTTGTGTCGTGTTTGCGTGAGATGAAAGATCGCACACGGGACGGTTGTATTGACATTCAATAAAGCTTCGACAGCACATTCGCTGTTTCAGTATGCATCGTTTTGTCATGCGCCCGTACAGGAGGGCTAAATCTAGTGGCTTTTATAGCTAGAAACATTATCTATTTACAACAAAGGTTTTTTTTATAAGGGTTAAACATAAAATGTGCACCTTAGGCTCTACTATAAATAAGATCTTTCAATGATCTTGCCTTGGTCACATTAAGTTTATTTTATTCTGGATTTATAGCACTAATAAATACCAAATATACATCTTTATTTCATAAAAAAAAAAAAAAAAACGAAAGGGTGAAAAAAGGCAAATTTTTTGTTAGAGGTAAATGAGGCAAGGATTAGAGAGTTTGTGGACACCTGACCATATGATTCATTTGTGGTTTTTGAGCATCCTATTCCACATTTGATCTCCACATTTCTGGGAAGATGTTCCACTAACTTCTGGATCATGCTTGTGGAGATTTGTGCTCATTCAGCCAAAAGGGTGTTAGTAATGATGTAGGTTGAGGAGATGTGGTGTGCTTTTTGCGTTCCAATTTATCCTAAAAGGTGTTTAATAGGTTTTAGGGGCAGAGCCACTCACGATCTTCTACTCCAATCCATGTAAAGCATATCTAAATGGAGCTGGTTTTGTGCCCCTGGCATTGTCATGCTGGAACAGGTTTCGGTCTTCCAGTTTAAGTGATAGGAAAATCGAATACTAGTAAATCCAAAGACATCCAATACAATTGTGTACCTCCAGCTTTGTGGTTACAGTTTGGTGAAAAACCACATATAGGGGGAAAAGTCAGGTGTCCACACACTTTTGTCCAGTTAATCTGTTTTGCAGTTTTAAACTGATCCTCTAGATAAAATATATAAATCTAATAAGATTGGCTTTTCTGTTGCACTGTGACTGAAAAAAGCCTTTCTCTTACCCAGTATGGCCAGGACTGTGTTGTCCTTGAGTACCTCCATGGAGCCTGAACATACAAAGTAGATGGCCTGTAGTGCATCACCCTGACGGATGAGGAACTCTCCGGGTGCGCAGAACGACGTCTTAATTATAAGTGAGAGCGAGCGTAGACACCCGCGACTGGCCGACTCGAAAAGCGGCAGCTGCAGCAGCTCTTTGTTAAGGTGCATGGCGATGTCTGCTCGCAACTCGTCGGGAAAGTCCTTCAGCAGCTGGGGTGGAGGGTGGAGAGAGAGAGAGAACAGCAACATTAAAAGAGTACCTCAGCCAAGAATGATAAAAAAACAAAGTCAATGTATAAAAATGCACAAATGCATATATAAAATTAGGTAATCCTTTACTTCCTTATTCACATGCAAATTATTGGAAAGTGGTTAACACTCTGGTTTACATATCAAAAGATTGGGGGGTTCAAGCCCCCAGTATCGCCCAGCTGCCACTATTGGGCTTTTTAAACAAGGCTTTTATCCCTCTGTACTCCAGGGGCACTGTAACATAGCTGATCTTATGCTCTGACCCCAGCTTCCTAACAAGCTGGGATATGCGTAGAAAGAATTTCACTGTGTTGTAATTTACATTAATGGCATTTGGCAGACGTCCTTATCCAGAGCGCCGTACAGTTATCTCAGTTTCACAGCTGAGCATTTGAGGGTTACGGGCTTTACTCAAGGTCCCAGCAGTGGGAGCTTGGTGGTGCTGGGATACAAACCCATCACCTTCCGATCAGAAGTCTAACATCTTATCTAATGAGCTACCACTTTGTATCATGGCTGACCCTGCGCTCTGACTGTAATCCATCCAGTTCTCTGCTGCTTATCTGTACATTCTGCTCACTTCGTTCATAATGCCATAATCAACACCACTGTGTTTGCCTTCTCCCAGTCAAGCCGAGTCTCTGCTGTCACTCAGAGAGCTTAGGTATCTGCTCTGACAATTTGAGTCCAGTGTTTGACTCCACTAGTTAATAAAAATTGATTGCCACTGGAAAACATTGAGCAAGAAAAGAAACACTTTTCACATGCTACACTATATGGACAAAAGTATCAGGACACCTGACTTTTCCAGCCATATGTGGCTCTTTTCCAAACTGTTACCACAATGATCCAGGCTCACAATTGTCTAGGATGTCTTGAGATGAGCTAGAATAAAATTTTCCATTCAATTGAACTAGGAGTCCCAAACCTTTATTGCCCCTGTGCATAAAGTAAGCCCCATAAAGATATGTTCGGCAAGGGTTGTAGTGGAAGATCTCGAGTAGCCTGCTATAGAGCTCTGACTGAATAACATTGGGAGGAATTGGAACACTAGGAAACCCTAGTTTCTATAAAATCCTGCGCCCCAGGCCTACTTACCTCACCCTACATCAATACCTGACTTTCCCAGCAACCTTGTAGCTGACTACAAATCTCCACAAGCACACTCCAAAATCTAGAACAGCTTCCCAGAAGAGTGGAGCTTATTATAATACAGATCTTATGGTCAGGTGCCCACAAACGTTTGTCCACGTAGTGTACAATGCAAATCTTTATGTTTGAGATGTTATATGTTTTTATTCTGCTTATTAACTCTATTGTATCAGACTAGCAATGCCAAACTGTGATGTCTCACATAAATAAAAGACATCATACACAGCTCATGAATCATAAACATATTTCATGTATTCTAGGGTGGATATTATTAACAAACTACATAACTACATAAACTGCATAAATCAAGCATTTCCATTTGTCCATTGGCAGGAGGATGCTTAATAATAATATGGGAAAGAGAAGTATGAAGTGGCCTGATTTTAAAGAAGACTAGACTAAAGGTGCCTTATTAAATAGAGAAGAAGGTGCTGGGGAAGTTGAGTATGTGGGAATACAAAAAAGACTGAGATATATAGACCAGGTGATAGAAGGAAAAAGGTTCAGGAAAAGGTGAGAGAAATGGTGATAGACGGTATAGAAAAAGATACGGAAATAAAGTAATTTCGAAAAGAAAAAGGAACAATGTAAATTCTGGTGTACAAATTGAGGAGAACTTTAATAACCGGGGTATTACAAGCTACTAAAAGCTTGGCATGCATGAAAAATTGGACAGAATAGCTTTTTTCACATTGAGCAATAAAACATTATATAATAGCATTTGACTGTTTTTGTTCTAATGATGCTTTTGACAAAGTGCAATTTTTTACATATGCTAATAGCTTTAGTGGGATCGAAGGATCATAAGAAGGAATTGCTAAGCACAAAGCCCACCTCACTGACGTCGATGCCATTGTTAACGGACCACGTGGTCTGAAAACACTCCAGCATGCGCTGTTCCAAGGCCTTGGGCAGTCGGTGAACACGAATGAAGTCCTTCAGGTCTTTTGTGCGTGTGTGGTAAAGCGAGCGGCGGGAATACATGCGCTGGATGATGGCGGTCACGTTACCGAAGACCACGGCGTGCATTAGAGCTAAGAGAAGAGAAACAAATGACAGGGATAAGTACGGATCTGATAGCAGGTAGTGTGTCACAGGGAAAATCATGTATACTTGTGTGAAAAGACTTATCTCTTCCTTCTTCAGTGTGTTCTGGAATTCACTATTTATCATCACTATAGAAATCCAACAGGGACATATTGTGCACATAATCCTTATTCATTAGAGTAGTTTGACTAAAGAATTCAAGAGTTTGACTATTCCGGATGTAAGACTGATATCCTCCCAGTACACCAGTACATTATTAAGGTAATATTAGTCAACTTTACATCTTGAATGATGTCATGTCACAGTCTTATGAAGACTCCAATTCCTGACAACCTCAGTGGCCTCCCAATATGGCCGACACAGATTGTGACTTGAAGAAACCCACATTTCTGCCCCAAAGACCAGCATCTCCCAGCTAGTAACTGGATTAATTTGTGCTAAATCTTTCTCTCTTTTACACACATACACAAAACATCATTCTCTCCATCACCTTGTATCTTCTAATACATTTGCATAATACATTTCAAACCAACTGCCTGCATGTCTTCCCTCACCACATCCATAAACCTCCTCCTTGGTCTTCCTCTTTTCCTCCTTCCTGGTGGCTCCATCCTCAGCATTCTCCTACCGATATACCCCATGTCCCTCCTCTGCACATGTCCAAACCATCTAAATCTCGCCTTTCTCACCTTGTCTCCAAAATGTCCTACATGTGCTGTCCCTATAATAAACTTATTTCTAATCCTGTCCATGGTCGTCACTTCCAACAAAAACCTCAACATCTTCAGCTCTGCTACCTCCAGCTCCACCTCCTGTCTTTTACTCAATGCCACTGTCTCTAAAACATAAAACATCTCAGGTCTCAACACAGTCCTATAAACTTTCCCTTTCACTCTCACAGATACTCTTCTATCACAAATCACTCCTGCCATCACTCTTCTCCACCCACTCCACCCTGCCTGCACTCTTTTCTTCACTTCTCTAACACACTCTCCATTACTTTGCACTGTTGACCCCAGGTACCTGAGCTCCTCCACCTTCTCCACCTCTTCTCCCTGCAACCGCACCTCTCCACTGCCCTCCCTCTCATTCACACACATGTACTCTGTCTTACTCCTACTGACTTTTATTCCCCTTCTCTCCAGCACGTACCTCCACCTCACCAGGCTCTTCTCAACCTGCTCCCTACTCTCACCACAAATCACAATATCAACAACAAACATAATAGTCCATGGAGACTCCTGTCTGACCTCGTCTGTCAACCTGTCCATCACCACTGCAAGCAGGAAAGGGCTCAGAGCCGATCCTTGATGCAGTCCAAACTCCACCTTGAACCAGTCTGTTGTTCCTACTGCAATGGAATATTGCATTTACTTTTCAATTATATTTGATTTATATATATATATAAATGTAATTTTACTTATTGATTTATTTTTCTTGTATTCTAAAGCAGTATCTTATCTTAACTTACAACATAGATATACTATAAACAGATTTTCATGCATCAACACTTCTGCAAAGTGTATTTCTTTGTGTCTCTTTGCCAAAGACCGTGTCGTTCTGATTCACGTCTGTTTGTTCGCTTTTCCTGCTTTTTTTGCGCCTTAAGACCCTATTTGTTCATTGCCAGACCTTTGCCTGTTTGACAATTTTGAATATAAATGCCTGTTTATTAAAGACGTGTGAGATTTGATTTACATAACAAATGATCTCAAATCAACACCGTGTCACTACAAAATCTAGTCTAAAGTCTTTTCAGAAGAGAGGAGTTTATTACAACAGCCAAAAAGAGAACAAAATCCGGCAAGATATGTCTATAAGACATAATAGATGGATTTGACTGAAAAATATCAGACATCTGATTCAATACAATCCAAATCATTTCATACCAGTGTCATCCTTTTTACATTTACAATTAAAGCATTTGGCAAATGCCTTATCCTCAGCTCTGAATACTCGGTTCAAATACTGATCTGGCATATTCTTACCTCTGGTAAAATTTTATTTTATTTTTTACTTGGAAAAGAAAAGATTTACACTTATAAAATGCAAAAAAACAACAACAGAAAAATCAACTGCTTGGGAGAATTCTTTCAATTATTAAACGTCTACTTTGTGACCTTAAATGTAATTTATTTTGGCTTCCTCTGAGTTGTGGTTTATAAACGACTGTGTTGTAAAGCTGTTAAATACTCCAGTGGGTTTGTTATTCAAATCAATGAACACACATGTAGGTGTAAAGACCTCTAACTAATAAGCTGCAGGTATTAGGTGTGTATATGTGTGTGCTTGACAAGTTCTGTGCTACTATTGACTGTTACCATAATTACCAGTGTGTACTTGCTCATTTTTGCTATAATGTGGATGTTTATGACAGTGTGTATGGTAGCTCTATTGCCTATGAGCTAAAATGGGTGTGTGCATATGTGTGTGTGAGAGACTACTGCATGTGGGTGGCACAGCAGCTGTCAGCTGGATGGGAGAGTAATGGCCTCTAGTGATCACATGTGGTGGCAGATTCAGAAATTTTGGTTTGTGTGTCTCTCAGCTGCAGCGAGCTGTCTCCACCTCCCGCCAGCCTCCGGGACATGGTCCTAAAATCAGGCCCACGCTCTTAGACACACTTTCTCCTCTCTCAGTTCCACATCTAAAATCGAACTCTATTCCTGCACCCATGATCGCTTTATGCTTCATTATAACTCAGCACAGCATCTCTGCTTTTCTCAAACCCCTTAGACCTTTAGAGTAATGTTTCACAATTTCCCTCACACTTGCTAATTTATCCTCTGGGGGAGATGTAGCTGATCCATTACACCTTTTATGTTTGAAGCTGGGAAAGTCTTAGACAGGACACTGCTGGGACAATGAAAGAGCTTCAGAGCCACTGGGACCCTGAGCAGGACCAAAACTCGAAACAGAACTAAACCTGAAGATGAATAAGAGATCTTTTCCCTTCCTCCTGAAGAAATGCCACATTCCAACTACAGTAACTCCTTCTTTTATAGCTTAATTTTCTACATCCTTTACTTCCATATGCTAAATAAAGTCTTCCTATTGTGTCCTTTTCCCTATGTAGCAGCAAAAATATTTATTTATAATTATTTGTGAGTTAAAATACACTGAATTCTAATTTGATATGATCCAATATAGAAATAAGCATTGCCTAAGCATGTGTGTAAGGTTTCTATTCCAATTGAGCTTGTTGTTGTTTCATATAGACAATCACATATTGGCTGATCCATTCACAGATCCATATAACCAGAAAAAAGAAACAAGTGTTTGCCTTTCACTGGTGTGACTCACGAGTCTAAAACACAGAGCATTTCTCTTTTATACTACAGTATTCCTCCAACAGTATCACATTCTTCTTATTACAACATATTCCTCTGACAACATGTTCACATACTGTATAGTATCCTATAGTCCATGCTATATATTACAGTATTCCTCCTACAGTATTCTATTCTTTATGTACTATAACACACTATTTCTCTGAAAGCAACATATTCTGAATATAGTTCCCTATTCCTCATATAGTATACTATAACATTCCTACTATAGCAACATTTTTCCTTCTACAGTATCCTATTTCCTATATAGTCTACTGAAGTATTCCTTATATAGCAAAATATTCTGTCTATAGTGCCCTATTCTTTAAATAGTATATCAGTGGTGGACAGTAAGAAGTAAATAAACAAGTAGTCTGTTGCTGTCCTTAAGTAGCTTTTTTTCTCGTATCTGTACTTTACTGAATAATTACCATTTGGGGGGACTTTTACTTTAACTTCACTTTGAAAAGTCAAATATTTTACCTTTCACTCAACTACATTTTGTGACATCAGTCGTTCCTTTTTTTTATGAGGATATAAAGTTCATTGGTCAATAACACAAGCTTGGTGGAATCTACTTATCACAAACATACAGTTCAGCATCAGTTCAACTGCAAGTGTAACATTTTGAGAGGAATAAATGATGGAAGAAACTCCTGACTCTGACTTGCCACAACCCTACACTCCATGCAATATATTACAATATTCCTTCTATAGTATCCTATTACTCATATTATGTATTACAATATTCCTCCTAGTGTGTCCTCAGTACAATATTCCTCAGTACTACTGCTGTATTCCTCCTAGAGAAGAGTGATGATTCAATGGTAAAGGTTGAGAATAAGGTCGGGAGTTGAAGCCCAAGTTTTGTCAAGTTGCCAGGGGTGGTGTAACATGACTGATCTCAGCTTCCTAACGTCGCTGGGATATGTGAAGAAAAAATTTTACTGTGCTTTTAAGTATGTGACAAGTAAAAAGCACCTTTTTTTCTTTTCTTTTTTATATTGTCTTTGTACATCTGTAGCAAGATTATCTTTCTATAGCACACAGAAATATTCCTCATGTAGTATTTCTCATACAGTAACATATTTTGTCTACAGTATACAGTCAGACCCCAACCTGTGACCACTCGACTTATGACATTTCGGAAATGATGACAGTCATATACAGTACAGACCAAAAGTTTGGACACACCTTCTCATTCAAAGAGTTTTCTTTATTTTCATGACTATGAAAATTGTAGAGTCACACTGAAGGCATCAAGGGCTATTTGACCAAGAAGGAGAGTGATGCGGTGCTGCGCCAGATGACCTGGCCTCCACAGTCACCGGACCTGAACCCAATCGAGATGGTTTAGGGGTGAGCTGGACCGCAGAGTGAAGGCAAAAGGGCCAACAAGTGTCAAGCATCTCTCGGGGAACTCCTTCAAGACTGTTGGAAGACCATTTCAGGTGACTACCTCTTGAAGCTCATCAAGAGAATGCCAAGAGTGTGCAAAGCAGTAATCAAAGCAAAAGGTGGCTACTTTGAAGAACCTACAATATGACATTTTTCAGTTGTTTCATACTTTTTTATGTATATAATTCCATATATAATTCCACATGTGTTAATTAATAGTTTTAATGCCTTCAGTGTGACTCTACAATTTTCATAGTCATGAAAATAAAGAAAACTCTTTGAATGAGAAGGTGTGTCCAAACTTTTGGTCTGTACTGTATATATATATATATATATATATATATATGTGTGTAAATGTGCTTACAGTGCCTCTTTATGTCTGCTTTGGAGAGTCATCTTAAAGTGGTCACTCTTGCCGACCTGATGGACTTACGACCGGTTTTTCGATAGCTATCACGTTGTAAGTTGGGGTCTACCTGTACAACACTATTTTTTCTTATATTATCCAATACATTATACAGAGTAATGCAGTATTCCTTCTTTAATATACTCAGTCTATAGTGAGTTCTACATATTCTATTATATAGCAACATTAAGTATCCCATCTACATATTCCTATAATATTCCTCATATTTTTCCAACAGTACCATATTCCTTCTATAGTATTCAATTCTCCACACACACACACACACACACACACACACACACACACACACACACACACACACACACATACATACATACGCATAAGGATTTGAGTGAGTTTGATGAGGGCCACATTGTGATGTCTAGATGACTGGATCAAAGCATCTCCAAAACAGCAGCTCTTGTGGGATGTTCCTGGTCTGCAGTGTCAGTATCTATCAAAAGTGGTTCAAGGAAGTAACAGTGGTGAACCAGTGACAGGGTCACGGACGGCCGAGGCACATTGATACACATGGGGAGCGAAGGCTGGTCCGTGTGGTCTGATCCAACAGACGAGCTCCTGTAGCTCAAATAGCTGAATAAGTTAATGCTGTTAATGATCGACAGATCAGGACTGTTTTTCCAGCAAAAGGTGGACCAACACAAAATTAGGCAGGTGGTCATAATGTTATGCCTGTTTCAATGAACTACAGCGTAATATTTTATTTGTATATTTCTCTTGCAGTAAACTATTTCTTCTGCTGTAGCTTATAGCAAATACACAAAACACAAACATATTTCTGTGTTACTGCTCTTTATGAGTGGTGACATGACCTTGAACTTGGTAAAAAAGGATTTGTTTTTTTTTTCTATGGCAGAAATGGACACTTACTCTATTAATGAATGCCGTTTTTGAATTTAAAAAGAAATGCTCTTAATTAATATATTGGACATCGTTCATCTCTTTTCCATCTGAACCTTAATGCATTGAGGCAGCACGTAATGTGTGTTATGCAACTTTTGCTGCGTAAGTGCACACGATGACGTGATCCTCACCAGTCGCTGGTGGAAAGCAGTCAAAAAGCACATGCCTGTGCATATTCATGAGTCCAGCTCCAGGGGGTGGGAGCAGTTAATGAGCTAACTGAATATTCAAACGACAAAACAGCATTGTGCCACACCACATATCGCCCTCCCAACACAAATTAAAATAATGATCATGGAGAGCATGGAAAAGCATTAGTGCACCGAACACACACATTTTCCCTAGACACATGTTGAGCATACGCAGCTTTCCCCCACAGCCCCATTAAAGCTTTTGACTGATCCGACAAGGCTGAAGCTGAAAGCGGAATTTCTCTAAAAGTGCAGCTTAAGAGCACCGAGAAGTGTTTCACGTGGTGAGTGCATCTCAAATTAGCCACACAATCACAAGTCATCAGGGACGGAATTGTTTCTGGAAATGTTCAACATTGCTCATTGTACAAATGTGATATCTAGATGCTGAGCTGAATAGCAATTCATGGCCACAACTCCAGCAGATGGGCAGCAGAAACAAGCATCTTAATTCATTTTTATTTAGTTCTCACAGTTTTATTCTACTAATAAGAAGGCGTTCGAAAAGTAAGACATTAATTTATGGACAGCATCTAGTGGGAATAATTACAACCTAGCGTTGTTGTTGTGGTGGTGGTGGTGGGGGGGGGTTCTTCAATTTAATTGTACTCAGTGTTTTATTTGGTCTTCCAGCTACTGATAACAACAAAACTGCTCCTGGTTTTACCCTCGAACTATGAGTCAGCAAACCATCTGTATAATAGAGCACATCACAGAATGTCCAACAACTGCAGATTTGATTTGCTTATAGTTATTTGTTCCGCTCTGTGGCAATAACTGAGGTCGAATATGACTACCCTGACACACAGACACAACATGTTCCACTGTACTGCTTTAAGTTAAAATGATTATGGGAAAGAGAAATGTGTTTTGCGTTGCTGAAAGTCTTAGCAGTTCGGCGTTCTCTTCAAAACCTACAAACTCAAATCCTCCAATTGCTTTTGATTATTGAGCAGTCTGTAGTATGCCTCCTGGTTAATAAAATACCAGTATATATATATATATATATATATATATACAGTGCCCTCCACAATTATTGGCACCCCTGTTTAAGATGTGGTCGTGGACTTCAAAAAATTCTCCTTTTTTTTTTTAAACAACATAGAACCCAAATGCAAAAAAATAGAAAAATCCAACCTTTTATTTAAGTACATTACTTTGGTGGTAAAAAAATCACACATTTAGAAAAAAAAAAAAAACTTGAAATCATGTGTGCCACAATTATTGGCACCCCTGATGTTAATACTTTGTACAACCTCCTTTTGCCAACAAGACAGCACTTAATCTCCTCCTATAACATTTCACAAGATTGGAGAACACAGAGAGAGGGATTTTTGACCATTCTTCTTTGCACAATCTTTCTAGATCATCCAGTGTCCTGGGTCCTCTCTTATGCACTCTTCTCTTTAGCTCGCCCCACAGGTTTTCGATTGGGTTGAGGTCTGGGGACTGAGATGGCCATGGGAGGACCTTGAGTTTGTGACTGCTGAACCTCTTTTGTGTAGATTTTGCCACATGTTTTGGATCATTATACTGCTGAAAGACCCAATGACGACCCGTCTTCAGCTTTCTGGCAGAGGCCATCAGGTTTTTATTAAAAATATCCTGGTACTTCAAAGCGTTCATAATGCCATGCACCCTAACAAGGTTCCCAGGGCCTTTGGAAGAGAAACAGGCCCACAGCATCACAGATCCTCCACCATACTTCACGGTGGGCATGAGGTGCTTTTCGGCATACTCATCTTTTGTTTTACGCCAGACCCACTTAGAGTGTTTGTTGCCAAAAAGCTCAATCTTAGTCTCATCTGACCAAAGCACACGATCCCAGTTGAAGTCCCAGTACCGCTTAGCAAACTCCAGACGTTTACGTTTGTGAGTGTTAGTGAGAAAAGGCTTTTTCCTTGCATGCCTCCCAAACAGCTTGTTGGCATGTAGAGAGCGTCTGATGGTTGTTTTGGAGACTCTGTGACCCCAAGATGCCACTCTTTGATGCAATTCTGTGACGGTGAGCTTGGGAAATTTTTTTACTTCTCTTACCATCCTCCTCACTGTGCGTTGTGGCAAGATAAACTTGGGACCTCTTCCAGCCTTGTTTGTCACTGTTCCAGTTGTTTTAAACTTCTTAATGATTCCTCTGACTGTAGATACCGGCAAGTTAAGGCGAGTGGCTATTTTCTTGTAGCCATTGCCTGACTTATGAAGGTCGACACACATCTGCCTTACTTGAATGGTGTGTTCTCTTGTCTTTGCCATGTTGACAAATGGGTAAGAGAATTAGGCCTCTGTGTCACGTCATATTTATACCCCAGGGAAACAGGAAATCATGAATTACTAATTAAAAGTCCCTAGATACCCTGACCAACCTTAGCAACTACAGAAAAATATATTAAAAAAAAAAAAAAATTAAATTTTTCAGATGAATTGTTAGGGGTGCCAATAATTGTGGGACACATGATTTCAAGGTTTTTTTTTTTTTCTAAATGTATGATTTTTTTTACCACCAAAGTTATGTACTTAAATGAAAGGTTGGATTTTTCTCTTTTTTTGCATTTGGGTTCTATGTTGTTTTAAAAAAAAGGAGAATTTTTAGAAATCCACGACCACATCTTAAACAGGGGTGCCAATAATTGTGGAGGGCACTGTATATATATATATATATATATATATATATATATATATATATATATATATATATATATATATATATATATATATTTGTTTTTATGAAGATGTATTAGATTATTTCTAGTAGTCTATTTGTTTCATTTTATAGCTTTTCTTTTACTTGGACTGCATCTAGAAGTGTCTGTTTATGTTGGAGTTTCTAACCAATCAAATTTCGTTTTGCCAGGTTTAACGGAATCTGCTGTAAGGCCTTCAGAATCAGCAGTGTAGAGTAAAGTACATATAACTTTAAGCTGTGGCTTTAATCAATCAGATTTAAAGTTATTGACACCAAGGCCATCTAGCAGGTGTACAGTAACATCTGCATTTTCATGTCATTTGATTGGATGGTCAGAGAGTGCACTAGTCAGAGCTCGCAAACTGCATCTGCATCTGCATCTAGCAAAATGCACAAGCTCAAATATAACACAGAAAAGGTGAGACAAAACAGTTTCGGACAGTCGGTAAGCCTTTTTATAAACCCTTTATACTTTTGTGTTTTCTTTCCTGTGTGCACAAAAATACAAATGCCTTCTTTTCAAATACCCAGGATCACCGTTATACACCGACATCTTATGAGGTTAAAGTTAATGCTTCTACTAGAGGAACTACCACCAGGGTTGCCGCTAGACTACAGAACAAAGATTGGCATTACATTATTGGTTAAAAAACAAGTTCTAGTGCAATTCTGTTGCTTACTCACCTCCAATCAACATGGTGCAAATGGAGAAGATCTTCTCGGAGTCAGTGTTAGCCGAGACGTTGCCAAAGCCCACGCTGGTTAGACTACTTAGAGCAAAGTAAAGTGATGTTACGTAGGAGCTCCGCACAGACGGGCCACCATCCAGCACTGAGCTGACACCATCCCCCGACCCCATCCCGGTCACGTTCCACTGACTGGAGTTTGCTGAAGAATCCGGCCCCACTACATCACTTCTGGAGGAGTTCCACTGAGTCACGTTGCTGCTCAGACCATCCAGGTTGCTAGGCCTTAGTGACTCTGGGAGGAAGGATGTGAGGGGAGAGGGGATGTATGGAGTGCCCAGACGCTTGGCCAATTCATGCAACCAGCCTGAGAGAAAAAGAAAGAATTCACATGAGAACAGGGATGAAAATGTGTGAGAATGCTTTAGGTATAAGGAGTGCTCTGGATTTCATGATATAAACCTAGTGACGTACATAAACCTTTCAAAGGGTCCTATTCTGTTAAAAAAAAATTTTTGTTTTTTTCCACACCAGAAGCATACACCAGTTTTCCAGATCCTACAAACTTAAAGAAGTGCTTTAAATTATTGAAAATAAGTATGTTGTAAGTCTCTTGCCAATGTACTGTACATAAATAAGTTTCATGCAAAGGCACTTCAATGCACAACAAACAAGTCAAGGACAACCAACACAAAATAGGTGGATGCAACCAGATTACAAAGCAATGACAGTAAAGAGACATAAATTTAGCTAAATAAACTTCAAGTACCCAATTTTGTTTTACACTACAAATAAAATGCTATATATATATATATATATATATATATATATATATATATATATATATATATATATATATATATATATATATATATATGTATCAAAATATCAAAATACCATTTAGAACTGTATTCTGACAGGATTCCATAAAATATCTTATACATTATAAAATGCCATTGAATTGACCTTTAGTACTTTACTATAGCCAACAAACATACATACATAAGTCATCATCCAAATCAACATAAACACCCGTTATAACAGGTCATTTTCATCAAAGTGGCTTTCAAAACATTTTGTGCTTTTGGCATTATTATTACAATGTGATCTTTTTATTGTCACCTAATGGTCACATTTTGACCTCATTTCTCTGCACAGTGCACCTTTACACAATGGAACCTTGACACTCACGACTTTTCATTTGGAACCGTACTGAGACATTTTAAAACAGAGTTTTTTACTAATAAATTACATACAAATTTTTGAAAAACGATTTTATTATTGTATTATTTATTTAAAGTAGTAAATAAAACATTTATTCACAATTTTTGTTGAGTTTACAGTACAGTAAATGTTCAATTCCCCTTGAAAAACTAACCATCAAAAGGAGTGAGTTAAAACCTTGCGATTTTTTTGGTACTCACAAGGGGTCATAGAACGTAACCCCTACGAGTTTCGAGGTTGCGCTGTATTTGCACACCATATCTACTCAATTCCTCATACCCACACTTTATTGCACATATAAAAGGGGCGTTGAAGTCAAACGTTTTATTTTTACAGGTATAAAAATGGATGCTAGCATGGCGGTACTACATGCAGGAGAAAGTGGCTAGTGTGTCCTATTACTGATAGGTGGCGCACATGTCGTGGACCAGTCCAAAGAGCGTTAATTAGGATGGTAAACAACAGTTTTAGTGCATGTATGAAACAGCATGTGGATGACGTTTCTTGTGAACGAAGGCATAAAACCTGTGGATATCTACAGAAGACTTTAAACACAGTATAGTGATAAGATGCTTAGCCACAGTAATACATTAGAATGTTAAAGGAATTTCAAAGATAGCTGTTTGTCCGTCAGTGATTCGAGTCGTGGTGGTTCCCTGGTGGTGCAGGCTGTCCTAAGATGCTTCAGGCATACTGATGATCTTTTTATGCCAAATCTTTCCAGTCATTAGTTAAATGCTGGGATAGGTGTATAAATGTAGCAGGGGATTAAGTTGAAAAATAAGTGAAGTTTCCACTTGTGTTATTTATATATAAATGCCCCTCATATCAGTAAATACGCCCCTCACATTTCAGCAAGCCTTTTAGTATCTTCTCAAGGGACAATATTGAAGAAATGAAAATTAGATATATTTTAGAGTAGTCAATGTGCAGCTTGTACAGCAGTATAGATGTTACTGTCCTCTGATAATAACAACATACAGCCATTCTTTTTTTAAATAACTGGAAACAAAAGTGAGTACACCCTAAGTGATAACAGCTGTATGTATCCATGCAAAGCCACATGTCCTATTTATCATGTTCCTATTTTTGTCTGCTTAACAGGACAATACAAATGTATGTATCTTGTAGTAGAGCAGTTAATATGTGGTGCTTTGAGTACAATTTTTTCATACTGACCACTGGATGTTCAACATTGCACCTCATGGTAAAGACTCTCTGAGGATTTGAGAATTACAATTGTTGCTTTCCACAAAGATGGTCTAAGCTATAAGAAGATGCTGAGTTACAGTACAGTGCACAGGGTCATACTGAGGTTTTCCAAGATGGGTTCCACTCGGAACAGACCTCACAAGGGTCCATCAAAAAAGTTTAGTCTTTGTGCTGTGTACAGTCAAGCATGGTGGTGGTAGCATCATGGTCTGGGGCTGCATGAGTGCTGCTGGTACTGGGGAGCTGTGGTTCATTGAGGAAAACATGGATTCCAACATCTACTGTGACATTCTAAAGCAGAACATGATGCCCTGATCCAAGCGGCAGTTTTCAAACATAATCACGAACACAAACACACCCCCTAGATGACAACTGCCTTGATGAGGAATCCGAAGGTAAAAGTGACATGTTTTGACATGTTCACTTAGTGTGTACTCACTTTTGTTACAAGTTATTAAGACAATAATAGTATATTCCCATTTAATTTTTTTTTAGTACACCTGGGTGAATAGAAAGAAGAAATACTTCGTCCATTCCTCACAAATTCATTTTAACAGCACAAACTTTATTAATGTGCATTTCTGTTTGACCATTTTTATTAAACATATAAATAAAAAAATAAGACACGAATTTAAAACCTTCAATGCAACACATAATTATTCGCGACATCCTTTCTTTACTCAAATATAAAATAAATATAAAAAATGTGTGTGTGTGTGTGTGTGTGTGTGTGTATGTATTACATTTTTGGTTAACTGTATTTTATTAGCTCTGTACTGAAACTAATCAACAGTAATCTAATCTACTATACAGTAAATCTGCATAATTGCTTGTTTTTATCTAGGTATTTATATTTTATTAAGCATTTCAGCTGTTGCTTGAACTGTAGAAACCTATAAAATGCACTTTCAAACACTTATACAAGAGCCTTTAGTCTGCATTCTGCCAATGGATAAGTCACAGCTTCTCACTCAGAGTTATGTGTGTTGCTTGACTCCAGACATTAAAGATTGCATCATTGTAGCTTGCTACTGAGGAGTTGCACTTCTGAGTGCTGTTTTTTATTTTAATACTCTAATAACAAAACCTGTGATTTGTTGCAAGTCTTCGCTCTTTTCATTCATTTTTGGCAATTTAGTAAAGTCTTGCATCACTATATGTAGCCCCATGCTTTAATCAGATTCTGTCTCCCTGCTAAGTGGTTTTGGATGAAAGGAAATAAAATGCACACTGCAGTTATAAGGGCTGGTTTTCAAAAGTATCCTTTCATTTGAGCAGTTGAGCTGCTGCCCCTGTCTGTGGTACTGAACTGTTCAGAATTAGCAATGCAGCTGTAACTATCCTGGGTGCTGAACTCCAGCAGAGCTTATACTGAAGGCACAGCATCTCTAAATGTTACAGTTCCTGCCTTCTGGCTCGAATCTGTTCATCAACGCTAAAATCCAGAAAGATCAGATGTATCCCTCTCTCTCTCTCTCTCTCTCTCTCTCTCTCTCTCTCTCTCTCTCTCTCTCTCTCTCTCTCTCTCTCTCTAGAAAGGTTCTCTCTCTCTAGAAAGGTTCTAGCTCAGACATATTGAAGCATGGTGTCACAATAACCAAGACCGATGATGCAATATTCAGAGATATTATACTGCTTAAAAGCACTTGTTTATTACAAACAGAAATAAGGGATGGAGGGAAAAGAAGAGCAGGAGGGGGGAAGACATTTTAAACACTCAGTAAACACACACACACACACACACACACACACACACACACACACACACACACACACACACACACACACACACACACACATACACATTCTGTCGCTTAGCTTTTTGCCTTCTTTATTACTGAAGCACGTCAACAACCATTTCAAGCTTAAACCTGCAATTAACACACAATCTGCTATGTGTTTTCTTCTCATTTACATACAGAGCAGCTAATTTAAACAGATGGCAAGGAGATGAAAAAACAACACACAAAAAAAACCACAGCTCCAAAGCAATTCATGTATCCTCTACATTTTCTTTATATCATGATTTCTTGCTTTTTAGCTGTACATCACAGGTACACAAACAGTATTCAGAACTGTCAAGGCATTTTTCATCTATTAGTTTTTCATTAATACTCTACTCTAAATGGACAATGTATTGGGACATTTTCCAGCTATATGTTGTTCTTGGAACTAGTAGACCTGTTCCTCAAGTGGAAGATATTACAGTAAGTAGCCTGATATAGAGCACTGATCTCAACCTAATGAACCGCTTCATTAAATTCTCACCAAAATCTAGTGGAACATCTTCACAGAAGTGTAGAGATTATTATAACAGCAAAAGGGTAAAAAAATTGGGATTTTGGGATGTTCAAAATGCAGGTACGAATCTTTTGGTGTCCACAAAAATATGTCGGTATAGTGTATAGTTATAGAGCTCTGATTTTCTGTGTTTGGACCCTAGACCTCCTTGAGTGTTTAAAGGCTCTGGCATGGAGAAGCTGGTGTTGGATCTGTGATGATCGCAAGTGTTGAGCTATTTTATGAGCTGATCAGTAGCTCCTAGTTTTATAACCAAAAATGACTGTATAAGACCTTAGAAAGGCCATTACTCATAATCGTACATTCCAGTGCTCATGTTAGTTCTCACTCTCCAGTGTTTTGTATTGTTTGAAGACTATAATCACACTCTTGATATCACCCAAAGGAGAATGGGTTCCCCTTTTGAGTCTGGTTCCTCTCAAGGTTTCTTCCTCATGAAATCTAATGGAGTTTTTCCTTGCCACAGTCGCCATAACTGCTCAACAGGGATAAATACACACCATTCACCTTAACTGTTAAAATTCTGAAAAGCTGCTTTGAGACCATGTCTGTTAAAAAGCGCTATAAAAATAAACTTGACTTCACTTCCCTTGACAACAAATATCAAGCATTTACACAGAATGATGCGAAAAACAAAAAACACCCAGTGAGCAACAGTTCTGTGATTAGAAATGCTTTGTTATTGAGAGTGGACAGAAGGGAATAGCCAGACTGGTTTGAGCTTATAGGAAGGTTCTAGTGAATACTCTCTTCATTAAGATGTTCAGATGATCAGAAGGTAATGAGTTCAAATCCCTAAACAAGGTCCCTAATCCTAAAACTGCTCAGTTGTATAAATGACATAACTGTTATTTGCTCTGGATAAGGGTGCCTTCCAAATGCTGTAAATGGAATGACCAGTAAAGCATCTCTGAACTATGAGGTGAAAGGGCTACAACAGAAAAACACTACATCAGCTTCCATCCTTTCAGCTACAGCTACTGGGTACCTGATCACAAAAAAAACTGTAGATTTTAAACAAGAAAAAAGGCATGCGATGATAATTCTGCCTGCAGTTTTGCTGCTCCCTAGGTGGGTTTTTCTTTGCATTCAGTAGAAATGCTAGACTGTTGTGTGAAAATCCCAGGAGATCAGTAGTTTCTGAAATATTTAAACCAGCCCATCTGGCTCCAGCATTTATGACACAATGATGTAACTGTGATCACACACTTTCTGCATTATGAGAATCTGGCTTTTTGAATAATGTGAATGTGTACACTGTATTCCTAAGAAAGACATCAGTCAGTGTATTTAGTATATAGCAGATTGTCCAGGTCTGTGTTAGAGAAAGGATCACCTGGCTTATCTCAGTCGCTGACTGGTGAGGACAGAGAGTGTGACAGATACCAGAGACAAACAAATAAACAAACTGTTACTGAGGAACATACTGTAAGCATACATTATGTACATTTTAATTATTGTATAGATAAGCCAAAATATAAATAGTAAAATCTATGTAGAAATGTAGAAATGCATATCCAAAATGTTTCTTAGAGAAATCGTTTTTATTTAGTATGCTGAACGAAACGGAACGCTGCCAACAAGTGCTTAGCATATGTAAATTCCTCAAGGCTGATAATCACAGCAGCTCCTTCATTAAGCGTTTTAAAAAAGGCCAAGTGCGTGTCTTCAAGACTGATTTGAAGGATCAAAAATACATTTTAAATATATTTAACCTTAATTTAGGTCAGTGCATAATTCAGTCCAAGTGTTTAAGCAGACAGACAGACAGACAAATAAACATAAATATACATACAAGGTAGATAGATAGATAGATAGATAGATAGATAGATAGATAGATAGATAGATAGATAGATAGATAGATAGATCATACATGACAGACAGACAGACAGACAGACAGACAGACAGACAGAGATAGATAGATAGATAGATAGATAGATAGATAGATAGATAGATAGATAGATAGATAGATAGATAGATAGATCATACATGACAGACAGACAGACAGACAGACAAACAGATAGATAGATAGATAGATAGATAGATAGATAGATAGATAGATAGATAGATAGATAGATAGATAGATCATACATGACAGACAGACAGACAGACAAACAGATAGATAGAAGATAGATAGATAGATAGATAGATAGATAGATAGATAGATAGATAGATAGATAGATAGATAGATAGATAGATAGATGATTGTATATAAAAGTGTCTTCATAGTGAAGCGTAATGGTGACAGAAATAGAGCTTCGTACTCTTCCTGGCTTTACACTTGAGGTGCGACATGAAGTTTAAAAAGCTTCTAACAAAAGCACTTCACTCTCCTTCCAGCCCTTTGAACGTTGTATTTGAAATCGAAGTGCAAATTCATTTCTATTTTTGAAATGAGGTCGATTTGTTCCTTGAGCACGCAAGAGGAAATGTAATAAAGCCTGGCGATGGTGTGTCATGTTATTAGGACCATTCATTCTATAATGGTCACGTGAGAGTGAAACGATCTTCCATACTGATGGAAGTGTACAGAATGAGGCACTGATTTTAAACACCACACATGTAGGCACAAGAAGGCTGATGGAGCTGGTGGAGATGCCTACTGAAGCCTTCAAATTGTGTTCTGGTGAAATCTGTTTATTACTGTCATCACTATATAACAGCTTTCGAGTGTAAACAAGGAAGATACACATTTTTTTAAAGACAAAACGTCTTTTTTTTTTTTTTTAAGCGTAATATATTAACCTAATAATTTATAGTTTAAAATACAAAATACGAAAATAAATACAAAAAACAAAATGTAAATAGTATACTATAGTATATAATACTGCATTTATAGTAACATATCTTAAACATATCTTTTCTGATCTTCCCATTATCCTGATTTGATGATAATTACTTACTATGCTGCATGATATAAAAATAGCCTTGAGGTTCTATTTATATGATCCATCACAGGAACTACATTTCTGCCAGGTATCCAAGTCAGAAAATCTAATATTAGACTATAACGATCCCCAAAAAAAAAAAAAAAAAAAGGATTTTATAGCTGTAAACAGTCTCTATTTTGCAAAAGGAAGCAGTGTTCACTTCAGACTTACAGAGATTCATATGCAACAAATGCTGTTTTGTGTTTTTTATTACCGCTAGTGGCTACGCTGTCATTCGGTGAAACTGTTCTTTTGTATGTAAACCATAGTGCCTGTTTAAAGTTTTTGCACATTATCGCTGTTGATTCAAATTTAATTTAATTCATTTTTATGTGTATAGCACTTTTAACAATAGGCTGTGTCCCAAAGCAGCTTTACAGAGATACAGCAACAATAAAGTTAAATAAAAGTGTATTCGTTTGTTCCTCATAATTGTAAGTTTATCCCCAATGAGCCGTGGCGACCCTGTCAAGGAAAAACTCCCAGTGACTGCATGAGGAAGAAACCTTGAGAGGAACCAAACACAAAAAGGAACCCATCCTCATCTGGGTGGCACGAATGTCCATTTATTACAGTTTCATCATTGTTGAGGTTTTCAGTGAAAGGTGCTTAAATGCAAAACTGTTCATGCAACCTGTGGTCCTGAGCCACTTTAGTAGACTGTTGATATTTATTGTAGTCCAAATCCATCCTCAAAGTTCTTGAGTTGCTCAGTAGCCGAGTGGTCTCCTTAGCAGTTCATTCCAGCAACTGAATTTGTTTGATTCCATTCTTAATTTATCCACTGATTTGTTCAGCAACATTTTGAGTAAAACTTTCAGCCATTTTTTATTGTGTAATGTCATTATTAATTTGTATATATTTATAAACATGGATAATTCTTCATGCAAGATATGAAATTTGTCCAAATAGCTACAATCATAGCATGGCTCCACCCTTCTTCTCCTCTTGTTGAATCAGGAAGATCCATATCTAAACTAAATAAATGGCCCATTCGATTAGTTTGTTCATGAGTCCCGGTTCAGTCATATTGTTCACGGAAGAAGCTCCTTCAGTTTGTACTGAACCGCATGACCCAGTTCATCCAGAATCACGCCCGCTCTCATTCATACTCAACACTAAGTCTAGTTCAGTAAGAGGCATGTCTTTTCAAAGGGTCCAATGGAAGACGTGCTGTTTTGCCCCTGCAGTCACATGTTTTTAACACGGGTTGGACCAAGGTGGACAAAACTAATGACCCGAAACTAAACGAGAGCGATTCGTTTGCTCAATAGATTAATTCAACAGCACTGATTTGTTCATGAACGAAAACACCACTAATGCACGTTCAAACTACTGTAAGCTGCAACAGGAAATAGAAAATGTACAGAAATGTTCTGCATTTACTAACAGATATGAGTATTAATGCGCAAGTTATTATGTTTTTGGCAAACTTAAAAAAAGTGAAGAAAATTTAAATCCATGCCCATGGCAACCAGGACTTATTGAATTACTTATTCTGATCTTAACACATTCCTTATTTTGAGTGGAACATGTTTGTGAGGAGAAATGTTGGTCATTAGTTTGAGCAGTGCAGTAAACAGCATCAAATAAATCCCTAAGAATTGATTATTAAGGACAGAAACCTTCAGATGCTACACTGGAACACTAATGAGATGCATATTATTAGTGTTGAGATACTCTATACTGAATTTCTGCTCAGATGAGGATCGGTTCCCTTTTGAATCTGGTTCCTCTCAAAGTTTTTTGCCAATTAATGGAGCTTTCCATGCCACATTCGCCACTGGCTCACTCATTAGGGAAACATTTACAATTATAAGGAATAAACTTATAGGAGCAAAACTTTACATTCTTTTATACAACCACTTTATCTGTTTAAAACTGTTTTAAGACAGTGTACATTGTTAAAGGCACTATACAAATCAAATCGAACTGAATTGATTGTGTACTCACCAATGTCCCAGGATCCAGGCGTGTTATTCTCGATCTCGCAGCGTCCGATGAAGTACCAGACGCACGCCATCCAGTGAGCCAGCAGAGCAAACATAGACATGAGCAAGGTGAGCACAACGGCACTGTACTGCGAGTAGCGCTCGAGCTTTTGCAGTAAGCGCAGGAGTCTTAACAACCGAACGGTCTTTAGTAGATGAACCCCAAAATACTGCAGACATAAAAAAACGCACACGGATTAAGCTGAAATTCTGCATCCGAATATCATGTGTATGTAACTGTTTATACTGGAGACAATACGTTCATAGCAAGCGTTTTATTGAGCAACCTTGAGACATATAGAAATGTGAATAAAAGAAAAAACTCACCACACTGACATTGAAAGCGTAGAGCAGGTCGAAGGGTAATGCAGCGATTAGGTCCACAAAGAGCCAGGTGGTGACGTAGTGCACGCAGATAGATCTGGCATCGTACACCACCTGGCCTGATGTGCTCACAAACGTAGTGCGGAAGTTCAACAGAATATCTGTAATACAGGATGTGTTAGTTCTATTGCGCATTTCAGTAACACTGCAGAGTTTGGATCAGAAGGTTATAAGACATTGGTGAGAGCTGCAACGTTGTATGGTTTAGAGACAGTGGCATTGACAAAAAAAAAAAAAGGAGGCCGAAGGTGGCAGAGGTAAAGATGCTAAGATTTGAATCAGTAGTGATGAGGATGGACAGGATTAAAAATGAGTTTATTAAAAGGACCGTGCAGAAAGTGATCATGTGAAGAAGAGGGACATGGGGTATATAGATAATAAAATACTGAGGATCGAGCTACCAGGCAGGAGGAAATGAGGAAGGCCAAGGAGAAGGTTTATGGATGTGGTGAGGGAAGACATGCAGGTGGTTGTTTTAAAAGTGGCAGATGTAGAGGACAGAGTGATTAGGAGACGGATGATCGGCTGTGGTGACCCCTAACGGGAGCAGCCGAAGGAAGAAGAAGATGAAGTTTGGATCAGAAGGTTGGCCGTCCATACAGAGATCACAACCAGTGTGGGCTTATCAAAGCAAGCTCATACACTAGAGGTTTTAGTCTAGAACCTTAGGCCATGTCCACACTAATACGTTCACTTTTGCAAACGCATATTTTTCTGCCGTCCACACTGAGATGCCGTTTTGGAAAACGCATTCCAAAATGGATAAATTCAACAATTTGAAAAAACGTTAATTATAATTTGTAGTCAACGTTTCAAAGAGCCGAGAAGTAATTAAACTCCAGGCGTAAATGACGCAGGTCGAAGATTTGCTCATGAGCAGTACAGTAAGCGTTTTCAGATGTTTGTGTGTGGATGAGTAACTTTTGGGAAACGATTAAAAAACAAAAGTGTGGATGTGGACTGTTATTTAGAGACGCCATTATTTTATTTATACGGATTAGTGTAGATGTAGCCTGAATGAAATCAGAGTTTTATGACAAAAAAAAAACAATGTTGGAAAAGAGAAGAATCACATTTGCCCAAAAGCTATAAATATTATCTAAATCAAAATCTTAAAAAGTATTTTTTTAGCTTTACAGAAGAACTCATGAGAAGTTAATGACAATCCATATTCAATCCATATTTTGACAGTGTACAGTTTATTAAATGCAGCAGAGCTTATTAAATATATCAGCTACATATGATGGTCTGTTCAAAGTACAGTTCCAATCAAATATTTTATTTAGTCTTCTAGTCTTTAATTTGGTTTCCTTTCCGCTTTTGCATAATAAACAACAACAAACGTTAATTTCATTCTCTTTAAATAAACATTAAAGGCAGATGAGGGCAGTGTTCCAGAGAAACAAACAGAGGCTCTTTGTCTTACCCAGCATGAAAAGGATCTCCACTAAGATGTCGCTCACACTCGGTGGACTTCTGAATGTTGATTTGTCGTCACGTACACCGACCACAGTGAAGCATACGTTGTAGGGAACGGTGACTGCCACGTAAAAGGTGGCTAAAAGAATCAACCAATCCCAGCCAGCCTTGAAGGTACCGTAATGAAGAAGGATAAAACGCGACTTCTGAATGGCTGCTACTTTGTACTCTGGGATGGGCGGCTTCTCGCCAAACATATTCTTAAAAACAGAAAAGCGTTACGTTAGAACACATTGATAGCACAATTATTGATTTTTTTTCCAGGACACATTTGTGTATCTCAGTGTTTTATGCACAAAGATTTGTGGACACCTGAACATAAGACTGGTTTGTGAGTTTTGAACATCTTATTCAACATTTAGTCACCATTCACTGTTATAACACCCTCCACTCTTCTGAGAAGATGTTCCACCAGAGTGTGCTTGTGGAGATTTGGGCTTTTTCATCCACAAGGGCTCTAGTAATATCAGGTAATGATGCAGGATGAGGAGGCCTTAAGTGCATTCAGGTGTTCAATAAGGTTACTCTTAGGCAGGCCACACAAGATTTTTCACTCCAAACCATGTAAAGCATATCTTCATGGAGCTGGTTTTGCATACACAGGGATATAGAAGGGTATTGATATGAAGGGAAAACTTAATGCTTCCACATCTAAAGATCATATACAATTGTGTGCCTCCAGTTTTGTGATAACAGTCTGGGAATGAGCCATATCTATTTCTGAAATTGTCAGGTGTCCAAATACTTTTGTTGATTAAATTCAAATTCAGTTTATTATGCGCTCTGTTTCTTGAAATCATCTTCTGGTCACACGTGGACCTTAGATAATGTAATATATTGACTCTACTATACTGTTTAATTAAATACATTATACAGATGGTCCCAGAGTTTCGATGGTTTGTCTTGTGATATTTCAATCCTTCAATGATGATAGTGATACAACAAAATTGTAAAAATGTATACAATTTCGTGCAACAGGTGTAGGCAGCAGCATACAATGTACAAGTAAAGTTGTCTCAGTGTGTCTTTTTTTTCTGTTTCAAACAGTTTTAAACAGCAATTTAAGTGATAAAATTGTGTCTTCCAATCGCCAAATATGTCTCCTGCAAATATGTCTTCAGTTTGTGTCGGGGATGAAGGTGAAACATCAGGACAATAAGCAAAAACTGTATAATCCTCATTATGTAAAAATGTTGTAGTTTGATGGAGAGCTATTGTGTAAACTGTTTGTAACTTCAGTACAGTCGCACCGGATCTGTTGTGTTGTGACTCGCGAGCATCAGGTTGCGCAATCAGTTTGCTCGAGACTTAGTGATGGATTCAATTAAACCTGTGTGAACAAACACTAAATCTAAAAGCTGCAAATAACAGCAGCAGTAAACAATAATATGTTTGTCACTGTTGTGGTTTTAAGCGAATGATTATGCATATTTTTTTCTTTTTTATAATTTTTCTTTTAAATCAAGCATGTTAGCGTGCTGCGTTTCTCCGCATTATTCTCTTCTATAGCATCTGTTTACAACAGTAACTTTTCTGTTTATAAACGTGATTTACTGCGACTTTACTACATTCACATGCTTGTTTTTAATGTTTGTATATTTAATTTATGCAATTATTATTTCAAAAATTAATTAATGATATATTATTGATGCTTATATCTTCACAAATTAACAAATGCCTGTGTATTCTTTTAAACAGAAATTGTCAAAACAATGTTGTATTACTGTATATTATATATAGACTATTTTAAGCATGGTCATCAACTTGCCATCTGCAAAATACAATACAAATGTGGATTTACACAAATTGCTTCACCTTTTTTTAATTACATGTAGTTTTTGTTTGTTTTTTACAGAAAGAAACAATCCAGCATGAGTGAATTTGTTCAAGGAGAAATCCAGCATGCACTCCTCAACAAGCAGCCACTATGTCTAAAATGTCTAAATTAAATATATTTAAACTCAATATGTGGCTTTTGCATATTCAAATACACTTTATACATAAACACCCTGAATTATGGTTTTATATAGTTATAATAACAACGATATGAAACATAAAAAGAAAGTAAAAAAAAAATATATATATATTTTTTTTCAAATAATAATCATCTGATTAATAATATAATAACAATATTAAAATATTTTAACTGGCCTGTTTTTATGTGAAATATAAGATCAATTAAATAAAAGTTAAAAGAACAACCAGTATTGGCTTTTGAATCGTTTTACTGGCTCAATAAAATATTACACACATAATCTGGATTAACTGTCTCTGGTTTTCTCTCTTTTAGCCTAAAAATAGTGCAGAACCACTCCATTCAGGTCCCTGAGGTCATGTTGCACAATGTTGCACAATATCTTAGAAGTGGATTTTACTGTGTCTGAATCAATGGTCTTGAGTTACATCATACATCTTCCACATCCATATATATTACACTTGTGGATGTGTGTTTATAGCAGTCTCTAGACTGGATGTATTAGACCAGTGAATTATCCCTTTTTTATTCCTTTTTCTAAAATGTACTGTTATTTTAAACTAAAAATTATGGTATTTCACCCTGACCCAATTATCAGCTTGTGTAACTGCAATACACATGGTTGAAATGAAACAATATACTTTATAGTAGTAAATATTATTCTATGGCAGAGCGCAGCCACTTGGGAACTCCAGATCCCAACCGCTACTGTGACCTTTAAATATGCCAGTCATAATCTCCACACACACACACACACACACACACACACACACACACACACACACACACACACACACACACACACACACAAAGAGACTTCCATTCACAAACACTCGGTAAAGTAAACCTTTTTATGATCCTCTTCACCAACTCATCAATCCTCATAGTTTACAGTTGATATCTCGATGCTGATTTGTTTCCTGCCACGGTGTTTTGTTCCTGTTTTGCCTCTTGTGATTCTGTTTGCACATGGAATGACTTCTGCCTGGTTCTGACTACGTTTTTGCTAATTGTTTTTGGATTTGTTTGCTTGGATTAATGAAGACTTCCTGTTTTTATTGCGTTCACAGCCACTCGTGTAAGATTCGTGACAATTTCTATGCTTTTTTTTCTTTTACTAAACCTCTCAACAATATTTAAAAGCATTTTTACAGGAATCGGATAAAGCTAACTGCAAAGAAAAAAATCTATAATAATTTCCTGGTTGAGAAGTGTACCATTTCAATAATATAACACATACTATATTGCAAATAAATAATATTTTTTTTACTCTTTACTCTCAGAATGACCACAGATTGTAGAGAAATGTGAAACAATGGAAGTAACCTAGTTTTCCTAATAATTCTTATTAGTTAATATTTTAAGTACCTTTCCCTATAAGTTAGGGTAAATGATTACTTTGTGTAACAGGTGTTAAATGTACTACTGCATGTAGAAGCACTTACATTATTGATCTTGAGTTTGCTTTTGTCCTGTTTCTGCAGATGTCCTGAGAGCTGATAGAGCACGGCCCGACTGCGCCGCCGGTTTGCGTTAAAGCCCTGCGGCCGCGTGACCTTGTGAACTTCCAGTCCTGTCTCCTTATCTGAGCACAAAGCACATGCATTTAATGTTTTTTAAGAAAATCGACAATTAAAAAAAAAGGTAAATATGAATTGAACATTGCTCTTTAAACATACAGTAAATACACTATATGAACAAAAGTTTGTGGACAAGTCAAGTTTATTTCTATAGCGCTTTTCACAACAGACATTGTCTCAAAGCAACTTTAAAGAGTTTAAGTGTTAAGGTGAACTATGTGTATTTATCCCTGAGCAGCCATTTGTGGTTATAAAACTAGGAGCTACTGAGCAACTCATAAAATATGAGACACCTGACCATTAGATTTGTGTGTTTTTTGAACATTCTATTCCACATTTAGTCTCCATTTTGCTGTCAATATAACCTCCACTCTTCTGGGAAGATGTTCCACTGGATTCTGGAGTGTGCTTGTGGAGATTTGTGCTCACAATAGCATTAGTAAAGTCAAGTGCTGATGTAGGGTGAGGAGGTCTGGGGGTGCAATCAGCATTCCAAATCATTTCAAAGGTGTTCAGTAGGGTTAAGGTCAGAGCTCTTTAGCAGGACACTTAAGATCTACAACTCTTGTAAACCATATCTTTATGGAGTTGGCTTTGTGCACAGGGGGGATTGTCATTGTCAACAGATTCCAGCCAAATAACCAAATATGGATGGAAAAGTCAGGTGTCACAATACTTTTGTCCATGCAGTGTTCATACAAAGGACAACGTATATAAAAAATATACTCGTTTGCAGGTTGTACAACTTAAGGACGTTGAAGATTTACAGCTGCTGTACCAATTACCGAATAACTGCAAATGACTGAAGTTATATAACTACTTGAACACACGAAAAGCACAAAGTATTAAATTGGCTTCCGCTTAAAAGCTAATTGATAGAAAGTGCAGGGCGGAAATTGTATTGCTGTCACATTCATTTTGTTCTCTGCTGTCTCTACCTGCACTCACCTCTGTTCTCCATTCAGATAAACTTACTTCCAATTCACTTCATCTCCTTAAGATTTAATCGGACCTCAAGAATACAATTAGTTGCCTTTCAGACTGGTCTGGTCTCCAATGAGCAAACAGGAAAGGTGTTGTGTGTGAAGTCTTAAGGTTTTGTAAATACTTTTTTATATAAACGTCTATCTAGTATAAGGTGCTATTTTTGTTACTTTGCAGCTGCATGAACATCTTTAGTAAGAGTTTTATACTAGTTCTGGGTTGGAGTGGATCCAGTGTGGAGGGAATACACTCTTAATAGGATGCGATGTACTGCACACTCATGTTCACACACTCATTCACTAGAGGCGAAACAATGTAGCCAGTCAACCCACTGGCATGTTTTTAGTTAGTGGAAAGAAACTGGAGAACTGAGATAAAAACCCAAAGAGAGAGTATATGAAATTCCATGCAGGCATTGATTGAAAAATCAGGGTAGAATTGGGAATCCTGGAGTTAATAAACATTGATTGGGTGAACACCATTGAATTTAATACTGCAAAAAAAAACTGATTGGTCAGTTTTCTAGTTACGTTAACAATAAATGTTTAGTTCAAATGAACAAAGTATGTTATATGTACTACGTAAGTTGTCAAAAAGTGTTAAAGAGAACATTGTTCATGTATGAATTCAAAAAAAGCATACAGTAGTCTAAACATTTTCCAAAAAATTCCTCACCAGAATTGTCAATTCTTAAACACCTGCCTACGGGAACATAATATTTAATGGTAGACTGCTGCTATTAAAGGAAAATCCATGTTGAATATATTTTCCTACAATCCAGCAAGCAGCAAATCACATAGCAGTGAAAACATTTTCTTTGAATATTATGTCAATACTCATTTATTTATAAATGTAGTTTTTGGTTTTGTAATTATACCCTTGATTTACTATTATACAAAATCAGATATCATGCATAAGGAAACGCTATTATAACCTACTTTGGAATGCTGGAGAACAAACTAGAATGAAAAATTGCTTCACATTGTGAATACTTAAATCTGATTTGGTTAGAATGTGTGCCTGACTTGGACAAGTTTGGATGATTTGTATAAATGTGCTCATTAGAGAGGGGTACGGTACACAAAATTCACGGTACCTCGGTTTTTAAATCACAGTTCGGTTTGATTTTGGTATGGTTAGTGGGAATGCAAAACATAAAATTGCTTCTCGTGTTTTATTAACGCAGTTTATCATTATTAACATTTGTAAACATCAACATTTTATATTTTTAAAACAATTTTAAATAAAATGCCTGCTATACTTTATTGGTACTTTACTATATTTAAAAAAAAAAAAAATCTAATTATTGCAAAACACTTTTTTTATTATATTGATTAAATTGAGTGATCAAATAAACAAATTAAATTTAAATTAAAAGAGATTAAAGCGAAGAGGTTAAAGAGAATTTAATTAATGGACAAATGTAATTAAATAGTTTACATTTGTTAGACCCCGACTGTGTAATAATGTGTGCTTTACATTTAATATTTAATTTTCTAAAGATATTATCTACTTAAATGTCCTTTCAGCATACTTTAACAAATGTATTCATTTCTTCCATACTTCATTCATTCATTTCCTCAAATTGTCAGGATTGTCTCCTTTTAAGGGAAATTCTTAAAGCTGGAGATAAAACGCTGAAGAATCTATATCGTTATCTATAGCATTAGCTTCTAGCCCAGGGGTCGGCAACCCACGGCTCCGGAGCCGCATGTGTCTCTTTCATCTTTCATCCCTCTGCTCTGTCTCTCTGTGTTTTCTTTTTCCTCTGGAAATCGAGTCGAAATTGCTCTTTGGGTGTTTAAGGTTGCCGAACCCTGCTCTAGCCACTTAGAGGCTAACGCAAGCACTATGGATTCTTTAGCGTTTTCAAGCATTCGCAAAACAAACACAGAGAGAGTAGCCACAGTGTCACTGAGTCAATTCTAGATTCTTTTTTATACCCCTGGCATTATGTATGAGTTCAAGTTTTAAAATAATAATAATTATTATTATTATAATAATAAATAGGCTAAACAAACTTTATACATTCTTAAAGAAACTTAGATTAAAAAGGATTAGATTTAGTACACATGTGTACCGAACAGAAAGCCCTGTAATAACCGAAAAGTACGAATATGTGTACCGTTACACCCCCAAAATGTTAAAAACATTTTCATATTGAACACATTGAAATGTTTATTTATAATAAAATAAAAAAAAAGAAAGAAAAAATCTTGAATCAATTGACTGTCAATCGATTCACAGAGGATTGTCAATTCATGACAAGCCTGTTTACATTATCAGATGACTGGGCAGCTCGTAAAAATTCCCTTGTCAATGTTTTAAAATAATTATTGGGTTGTAAATTACGTAAATTATCATGACACCAAATGGAACCTTTGCTATGTTTCCACATGGACGGTTTTAGTTGGCGGATATGAGCATGGTGGGATTTTGGGGCTTCATTTAAAACTTGGCGAATCAGTAAAATAAAATCATTTTTCTGTGTATCTGAGTAAAGAAAGGACATCATTAATAAAGGTGTGTTGAAGATTTAGATTTCTACTTTTTATATCCTTTTTTTTTTAAATAAAAATGGACAAATGTGCGCTTCATCAATCACACGTTAAAAATATTAGCTCTCATTAAACAAACGTGAAGCAGGTGTGAAGAGTCACATGAAGTGCTCAGGTGATGTGCAAAGGCTGAACAGTATCATAGTTCTGCTCTGACATATGATGCGTGTTTGTATGGATGCTCACCCAGTTCAGGACACTGCTCTGCATCCTGGTCCTTCTTATTATCCGTGATGTCTTTATGGGACACGAGGAACAGCACGACCTCTCCCTTCTCATTCTTAATGGGCACGATATCCAGCAGACACCAGAACTGAGTACCTGCCAATTAGAGAGATGCTTTACAGCTTCTGTAACAGCTGCTCATTAACACACGCCAGAACACAGGGGAACATGCTAAGAGCTTATCACTGACACATGAAACATGCTGGAGACAATCTCTAATCCAGTTCATCCCTCAGCGATCTCCATGTGCCACACACACACACACACACACACACACACACACACACACACACACACACACACACACACACACACACACACACACACACAGAGTGAGATTTATAGTGATTTGTTGCTGTTTTTTTTATCTACTCAGAAGCTCTTAGGTCAGCAGGAAAACCCGAGAAATCTGCAACACTGCAATCTCCATTATAAGGATTCAAACTGTCACGAAACCGATAATATTTTTTTTGTTTTTCACCCAAGGTAGGCATAGATGATTAAGACGGATGTAGAATAAAGACACACCTGCCAAGAGATCTTTCAATCTCCTCAGACAGATCCAACAGTGTTTGTGTGATAGACAAAAACATATTCATCTTAAAAAGAAACAGAGTGCTCTGATAATAGAATTGATACAACCTACAATGACAGTAAGTTGTTTATCTGTTTGTGCAAAAACTGTGCTGTTTAAATCAATTTAATGCTTTTATGCTGCTTGTCTTTCTAGAAAATGAGCCACATCAATAAGCAAAAATAGCTGTGTTCGATGGCATAGCATACCCCAGGGCTGGGGAAATCACCCCAAAAAATACACAGCGAAAGTAAAAGACATTTTCAAGACACATTTTATTCTCATCACCATCATAACACATTCATAAGGTTACTATAAATAATTTATACAGCAATATTAAAGGATTGATTCGATGCTAAAACCTGAGAGAGAACGCTTATGAAGATGAGGGCTCTGTCTTTAAGTGTGAAAGAGAATAGAAATGATTCTTCGGTTATTACACTTTTTTGTTCCTTCGATAAAGTGTTTACTTGTCATCATTCCTTTTTTAGTTACTATATAGAATTGTTACTGTATGAGCTTTTCGTTTGAAGCCTTAGATGAGCCAAGCAAATGATTTTTAACATCAAGCTCCTATTTATAGTCCAGATCAATCATCGAATCAATATGTATTGACGCTATGACTTTCTCAAAGTGTCATGAGTGTGCTTTTAAGGGGAAAAAAAGTCAATAACATGCAACAGATAAGGAATACTAAAAAGGGCTACATTTACATGCAGTCTAATGATCTGGTAACCATCTAACACATGCAATATATGGACAGATCTTTGTGGACACCTGATCATAAAATTTGTGTGCTTAATAAACATCCCATCTCACATTTAGTCCCCATTTGCTGTTATAATAACCTCCACTCTTCTGGGAATATGTTCTGGATCAAGTGTTCGGGGAAGAACCACATCAGGTGTCCCAATACTTTTGTCCATGCAGTGAAGCTGTAAGAATCAGAATGATATAAAGCACGAGCGCATATGAGAGTAATTTTTAGCTGTTTGAGCAATAAGTGTAATTCTTTTCTCTTGTATTGTTTTTGATAATACATGAATGAGAAGAATGTTAGGCGTATGAACATTGTAGTGTCTGTCATTATCACAACTAATATTGCTACCAGTGTTATATATAAGCAAAGAAGGCAGTTTTACCAACGCAACACTGTAGTAAAAAATCTTTGTTAAATATGTGTGGCACAATTTTTGGCTCCCATTTCAGCAACCATTTTAGTATCTTCTCAAAGGACAATACTATAGAAATGAAACTTGGACATGTTTTAGAGTAGTCAACGTGCAGCTCATAGAGCAGTATAGATTCATTGTGCTCTGAAAATAACTCAACCTACAGTTGAAAATGTGGTACTTTGAGTACAATTCTCTCATACTGACCACTAGATGTTCAAAATGCACCTCATGGAAAAGAACTCTGAGGATTGGAGGATTACAATTGTTACTCTTCAAAAAGAAGATCGGTTACACGCTAAAACTGAGTTACAGTGCATTCATCATTTACATTTGCGGCATTTAGCAGAGCGACGTCCAAAAGTGCTTTGAGTCTCTAGCAATGAATAAATCTACACTGGTACACTTGATTACAAATTTAATATAAATCAGCCTACAACTCTGTTGAGAATTTTCTTTTTTTTAACAAAGCAAACTTGGAAAGTGTTAGTGTAAGTCAGGGTCATGGGTCATACAGAGGTTTTCCAAGACGTGTTCCATTCGGAACAGACCTCACAAGGGTCAATCAAAGATGATGAGTCTTTGTGCTGTGCATCAGGTGCAGAAGCTGCTTAAAAAAACAGACACATGAGTGCTGCAGCATTGCTTTAGAGGTTGCAGAAGCGGAAGGTCCACTTGCCAATCACAGAAGGAAGCCTTCTCTAAAGCTGGCCTATACGAATACCATTATTACTGATGCACTCCCTGCTAAAATCTGGAGCTCTGCAGAATAAAAAAAAGGAGGATCGGACAAAAACAGTGTGGTACAGAGGTGTAAGGAGAAGATTCAGGCCAAAGAAAATGGCAAAAAGAATCCTTAAAAAGTTTGGGATTATTTCAACCAAAAACATAAAGCAAACACTGTACAGTGCGGTTATCATTTTTAGAGTAATTTAAAATGTATTTTTATATTTTTATTTATATACAGCGAGCTCAAAACCTCCCTCAGCAGTGCCCGTGCAGAGCAGAGTAGCGAAGCAAGTTTTTAAAGCTGGCAATAAATACACAGATTTAGTTTGTGGATGAGTTCAATGAGTTTTTCAGGAGACGAGAAAAGCACATCACGATACTGTGAGAGATTTAAAAAATAAATACACGAGTAAGAATAATTATAAGTTTCATTAAACAAATAGTTTCTCTTAACCTACTGTATGTGGCCACTGCATGTATCTGTATTTTTATGGAATATGGCAAATGCGCTAAATGGGTTTGGATTTCACTGATATTCTTGTATGCAATTTGACCAATAAAGATTTTTACATTTTATTTAAAAGAAAAACTAATTTCTTGTACATTTAAAAAAACCTGTCTTACTTATACATACATACATATATATATATATATATGTGTGTGTGTGTGTGTGTGTGTGTGTGTGTGTGTGTGTGTGTGTGTGTGTGTGTGTGTGTGTGTGAGAATGTATATAAATTAAAGTAGGAGTTATTTAAATAAGATTTATTTCCATTAAGCATTTTCTTTTTTATACCAACAACTTAAAGGATTGATAACATCTCAAGGATAAAATTGAACCTACTGTAGGTAAATTAACAATTAAACAGGCCTGTCACTGGAAAAATACAACTGAAATTTAACAAAACCTTTGAATTAAGATATCTGAAACCTGAGAGACAACTTCTTAAAGTAGTAAAGGTGCAAAAATACACTAAACTAAAACAAAGTGTTATATTCAAATATGTTTAACAGCTTTTGCTTTGTTTAGGTTTCTTACAAGTTGTTGTTTTTTTGCTGCAAAAAAAAAAAATTTAAACAGAATATCTACATTTTCAGGTAGAAACTGGGATCTCTGAGCATTTACACTATCCCCTTGTGTAGAAAAAAACGTGTTCACTGGGAACAGAAGTTGCTGGAACTGTGAGGTTCGCCTTGGCAAGAAAAATAAATTGGTACATCAGAGCATTTTCTTTACACCATTTTACTGCACAGCAATTGAGGGGAATAGAAGTGTCCATATTGTACATGTCAATCTCTGCTTCTATACTGGATTTGGGCTGTGTAACTTCAGTTTTAGCAAAAGCAGCACCAAGACGATCTTCCAGTGTTGTCTTTTTCCTCTGTGGCTGTTTTTGCTTAACTTTGTGTACTGCATCTCTCTAATCAGTGGGATCTCCATCACTGGCACCACCCACCCTTTTTTCTATTTGCTACATAATGCTAACCTTAAAAACAATTATTAATCCAGACATACCTGCTGTAACTGGTTTGATTGGTTCTTCAAGTGGTGGAAAACCTCTTTGTGTTGATCAGAAAGTAGGCGCGGCAACAATCTAAATCTGGGGGCCATGGCAGTATTGTCTAGAAGATAATCTTTTCACACTTTTCATCAGTCTTTTCAAGCAGTTTAAGCAGCTTTACCATTTCTTCTGCATCCCTGATGTCGGCACTGTCTATAGTATGAAGTTGATGGGCATTTTTTAACAAAACACTTAATATAAATTGCCAACCCGGCTTCTCTTGCTGCCATCTCTATGTTAAATGCGTTGTCAGTAACAATAGCAATGCTTTTATGAACCCTTTCAAACTCCCACTCATGTATATCCGCTTTTAAAACTTATGTTTGCCCCAGTATGCGTGTCAAAAAGCAGGCGAGTCTGAAGCTCAAAACCTGCCGTGACTGTGATGTAGCCCTGTACAGGCCACGAAGTCCACCGGTCAGTTGTTATTGCCACATTCTCAGTCTTTTTTACACAATCTACAACTTTTGCCTTAGCTTCGTTATACAGTGCTGGAATTACCTTACGACTGAATATTATACCTGGGCTCCGGTACTTTTACCAATTCGTGATATCCAATATTGTCAACCACAGAAAATTATCTCATGACTTTTGCCATAAAAACTCAGATGCACTTGGTTATTTCTTAAGCTCTGTCACTCCACCTAGACCACGCTGCAGCAAAACTACACTGTAGAGATGTTTGTCCTTTTACTCACCTTTTCACTTCCAGTTGCAGTTTGTCACTGTGATAGCGTTTTAATGTTCATCGTTTGTGTTTTGTCAGGATTTTTTTTTACCGTCCTTTTGAGTGACTGGAAAACAAAAATGCTGCCAGAAGTCAGACTTATAAGAGTACAGGGCATCCTCTATTTCATCTTTAGCTGCACTCATTTAACCCTGCTACTGTTCAAGTTCAAGTGATTTCTCTGAATGCGATGAAGGTAGGCAGCTTAACCTTCTTCTTCTTCTTTCGGCTGCTCCCATTAGGGGTCGCCACAGCGGATCATCCGTCTCCATACCACCCTGTCCTCTACATCTGCCTCTTTTACACCAACTACCTGCATGTCTTCCCTCACCACATCCATGAACTTCCTTCTTGGCCTTCCTCTTTTCCTCCTACCTGGTGGCTCCATCCTCAGCATTCTTCTACCAATATAATTCATGTCCCTCCTCTGCACATGTCCAAACCATCTCAATCTCGCCTCCCTCACCTTGTCACCAAAACATCCTACATGCGCTGTCCCTCTAATAAACTCATTTCTAATCTTATCCATCCTCGTCACTCCCAACGAAAACCTCAACATCTTCAGCTCTGCTACCTCCAGCTCCACCTCCTGTCTTTTACTCAATGCCACTGTCTCTAAACCATACAACATCGCAGGTCTCACCACAGTCCTATAAACTTTTCCTTTCAATTTTGCAGATACCCTACTATCACAAATCACTCCTGTCACTCTTCTCCACCCACTCCACCCTGCCTGCACTCTTTTCTTCACTTCTCTAACACACTCTCCATTACTTTGCACTGTTGACCCCAGGTACCTGAATTCCTCCACCTTCTGAAGCTCTTCTCCCTGCAACCGCACCACTCCACTGCCCTCCCTCTCATTCACACACGTATTCGGTCTTACTCCTACTGAGTTTCATTCCCCTTCTCTCCAGTGCATATCTCCACCTCTCCAGGCTCTTCTCAACCTGCTCCCTACTCTCACAACAAATCACAATATCATCTGCAAACATCATAGTCCAGGGAGACTCCTGTCTGACCTCGTCCATCAACCTGTCCATCACCACTGCAAACAGGAAAGGGCTCAGGGCCGATCCTTGATGCAGTCCAACCTTCACTCTAAACCAGTCTGTCGTACCTACTGCACACTTCACTGCCGTCACACTGTCCTCATACATGTCCTGCACCACCCTCACATACTTCTCTGACACACCTGACTTCCTCATACAATACCACAACTCCTCTCTTGGCACCCTGTCGTACGCCTTCTCTAAATCCACAAATACACAATGCAATTCCTTCTGTCCTTCTCTATACTTCTCCATCAACATTCTCAAAGCAAATAAGGCATCTGTGGTGCTCTTCCTCGGCATGAAACCATACTGTTGCTCACAGATGGTCACCTCTTCTCTCAGCCTGGCTTCCACTACTCTTTCCCATAGCTTCATGGTGTGACTGATCAACTTAATACCCCTGTAGTTACTGCAGGTCTGCACATCTCCTTTATGCTTAAAGATCGGTACCAGCACACTTCTTCTCCATTCCTCAGGCATCTTCTCACCTTCCAAAATCCTGTTAAACAATCTGGTCAAAAACTCCACTGCCATCTCTCCTAAACATCTCCACGCTTCTACCGGTATGTCATCTGGTCCAACCGACTTTCCACTCTTCATCCTCTTAATCGCTGCTCTCACTTCCTCCTTACTAATCCTATCTACATCCTGCTTCACCAACTCCACATCATCCAACCTTCTCTCTCTCTGATTTTCCTCATTCATCAGCTGCTCAAAATACTCCCTCCACCTTCTCAACACACTCTCCTCACTAGTCAACACATTTCCCTCTCCATCCTTTACTGCTCTAACTTGCAGTACATCCTTTCCATCTCGGTCCCTCTGCCTGGCCAATCGGTACAAATCCTTTTCTCCTTCCTTAGTGTCCAACCTCTCATACAGCTCCTCATATGCCTTTTCCTTGGCTTTCGCCACATCCCTCTTAACCTGCTGCCGCATCTCCTTGTACTCCTGCCTACTTTTCTCATCACTCTGTCTATCCCACTTCTGTTTTGCCAACCTCTTTCTCCTTATGCTCTCCTGCACTTCCTCATTCCACCACCACGTCTCCTTGTCTTGCTTTCTATTTCCAGATGTCACACCAAGTACTTTTCTAGCTTCCTCCCTCATCACTCCTGCAGTAGTTGCCCAATCATCCAACACCTCCTTAACACCCCTGAGCCTCTCTCTGACCTCTTCCCTGAACCTCACACTACACTCTTCCTCCTTCAGTTTCCACCATCTTATTCTTCTTTCAGTCCTCACTCTCCTCCTCTTCTTCTTTGCCTCCAGAACCATCCTACAGACCACCATCCTATGCTGTCTAGCTACACTGTCCCCTGCCAACACCTTACAGTCGCCAATCTCCTTCAGGTTGCATCTCCTGCAAAGCACATAGTCCACCTGTGTGCACCTTCCTCCACTCTTATACGTCACCCTATGATCCTCCTTCTTCTTAAAATAAGTGTTCACCACTGCCATTTCCATCCTTTTAGCAAAATCTACCACCATCTGCCCTTCCACATTCCTCTCCTTAAAACCATACCTACCCATCACCTCCTCGTCACCTCTGTTCCCTTCACCTACATGCCCATTAAAGTCCGCCCCAATCACCAACCGTTCTTTCCTAGGTACACCATCTACCACTTCATCAAATTCACCCCAGAATCTTTCCTTCTCCTCCATCTCACAGCCAACTTGTGGAGCATAGGCACTGATGACATTTATCATCATCCCTTCAACTTCCACCTTCACGATCATCACCCTATCAGAAACTCTCTTCACCTCCACTACACTCTTACTGTACTCTTCCTTCAGAATCACCCCTACACCATTTCTCTTTCCATCCCCACCATGATAAAACAGTTTAAATCCACCTCCAATGTTCCTGGCCTTACTCCCTTTCCACTTGGTCTCCTGAACACACAGCATATCTACCTTTCTCCTCTCCATCATACCAGCTACTTCTCTCCCTTTACCCGTCATAGTACCAACATTTAAAGTACCAACCCGAACTTCCACTTTCCTACACTGCTCCTTCACCTGCCGTCTCTGTAGACATCTTCCTCCTCTCCTTTTCCTCCTTCGGCCAACAGTAGCCCAATTTCCACCGGTACCCTGTCGGCTAACGATACCTGTGGCGGTCGTTGTTAACCCGGGCCTCGACCGATCCGGTATGAAATTCTCATTTGTGATCCGCATATTTGATTTGGCACATGTTTTACGCTGGATGCCCTTCCTAACGCAACCCTCCCCATTTACCCGGGCTTGGGACCGGCACTGAGAATGCACTGGCTTGTGCCTCCCTAATGGCTGGGTTAAGGTAGGCAGCTTAACCAATAGGATAAAATAGACGTTATATAGGAAAAATCCACGATGCACATTGTGTCATTTTTAATTTGCGTGATAAATCAATACCCCAATATATATATATATATATATATATATATATATATATATATATATATATATATATATATATATATGGGTCATTGTCATGTTGGAAGACCCAGCCTCGACCCATCTTCAATGCTCTAACTGAGGGAAGGAGGTTGTTCCCCAAAATCTCGCAATACTTGGCCCCGGTCATCCTCTCCTTAATACAGTGCAGTCGCCCTGTCCCATGTGCAGAAAAACACCCCCAAAGCATGATGCTACCACCCCCATGCTTCACAGTAGGGATGGTGTTCTTGGGATGGTACTCATCATTCTTCTTCCTCCAAACACGTTTAGTGGAATTATGACCCAAAAATTCTATTTTGGTCTCATCTGACTTTCTCCCATGACTCCTCTGGATTATCCAAATGGTCATTGGCAAACTTTAGACGTGCCTGGACATGTGCTGGTTTAAGCAGGGGAACCTTCCGTGCCATGCATGATTTCAAACCATGACGTCTTAGTGTATTACCAACAGTAACCTTGGAAACGGTGGTTCCAGCTCTTTTCAGGTCATTGACCAGCTCCTCCCGTGTAGTTCTGGGCTGATTTCTCACCTTCCTTAGGATCATTGAGACCCCACGAGGTGAGATCTTGCATGGAGCCCCAGTCCGAAGGGAGATTGACAGTCATGTTTAGCTTCTTCCATTTTCTAATGATTGCTCCAACAATGGACCTTTTTTCACCAAGCTGCTTGGTAATTTCCCCGTAGCCCTTTCCAGCCTTGTAGAGGTGTACAATTTTGTCTCTAGTTTCTTTGGACAGCTCTTTGGTCTTGGCCATGTTAGTAGTTGGATTCTTACTGATTGTATGGGGGGGACAGGTGTCTTTATGCAGCTAACAACCTCAAACAGGTGCATCTAATTTAGGATAATAAATGTAGTGGAGGTGGACATTTTAAAGGCAGACTAACAGGTCTTTGAGGGTCAGAATTCTAGCTGATAGACAGGTGTTCAAATACTTATTTGCAGCTGTATCATACAAATAAATAGTTTAAAAATCATATATTGTGGTTTCTGGATTTTTTTTTTAGATTATGTCTCTCAAAGTGGACATGCACCTACGATGACAATTTCAGACCCCTCCATGATTTCTAAGTGGGAGAACTTGCAAAATAGCAGGGTGTTCAAATACCTATTTTCCTCACTGTATATATACCATGACTTCATTCATCAGAATCAAAAGGTCAATTTTTCACAGCCTATTTGTTCTATTTAAGAATATGATTGGAGGGCACTGTATTTGCTGTATTATTTTTTAACACTGACCTTTTATGCTTCTTTTTACTGTCTATTAAAAAATAACACTTTTTAATTTTTTACTGAGATGAAAATAATTCAAAACCTGTTAGCAACACGAGCAGGGCGATTAAAATGCTGACTGTGGTGCTCAGACTCACACGCTGCTTATTGTCATGACAACATCAAGGCTAAGCCTTGCTCCATGCAAGCGCATCATTTTGATCAGATTACGATAAATGTGCATACTGTATAAAAGAGGATTGTCTTCTCTGCAGTGTCCAGTTTAAGATACATTGGAGGCCAAAATACTGAGGTGTCACAAAAAACTTTTTTTTCCATTATTTCATTTACTTTAAAATAAAAGGATTTAAATGTTAATTATTTTTAATGTGTAATATTTACTATTCTGCATAGATTCTAGGTCTCTATGTAAAGCAGTTGTGTGATATTGACCAAGTTAACTGCTTTGTATAAAAGGTCAGCTTTCCCTCATGGTTAATCTCTGCTATTACAAAGTGTGTTTAAACAGTCCAATAAAATCGATCCGAAATGGATCACAAGTTGTTAAAGCAAAAAACGGGTCAAATCAAATGAAATACATGTCTATGTTATACAAATTTCTACTTTTCACCCATGCATTTTATTACAGAAAAGCAGAAGAAAAAAAACAAGTGCAATTAAAATCTATATTCAAAATAAACTTGTATGAATTTAAAGGAGATTAAAATCTGACTCTCGCTCGCTCTCCCAATAATGGCATTTGATCAACATCCCATCAGACCTCATCAACTTTCCTGCATTCCTTTATACATAGCTTATTACTGTGTATGTAGGCACTGTTTGATTTAAGTCCAGTGGCTTTAATTGTCATTTCAGCCACGTTTCAACAAATGAAACATTAACAAATCTAGTTAGGGGAAGTATTAGCTAAGTGGTTAAGTTGTGTATATCTGACCAGAAGGTCATGAGTTCAAATCCCCTTGCTGGCATTCCTGGGCCCTTTAACAAAGTCTTTAATATTTATCTAATAAAATGTAAGAAGTGCTATAAATAATGGCCGTATGTTAAGTTAATTTTTAAGAGGACAGTAATTCAGTAATTCTGTAATTGACTCCTCTAAAATATATCCAAGTTTTATTTCTACAGTATTGTACCTTGAGAAGATACTAAAAAGGATGCTGAAATGTGAGGGGTGTACTCACTTACGTGAGATACTGTACATTTTCTCCAGGACCCTATATTCATTCGTGAAAATGTGCCCGATAGAAAACACAAGCATGTGGCCAAGGTTATGTACTGTCTCAGGACTACTGTCTCAGGCAATGGTGGACAAAGTACACAAAGCATGTCCTTGAATAAAAGCAGAGATACACTCGGTAAAATATTACTCCAGTAAAATAAAAGTGCTCTCTTTAAACTTTTACTTGAGTAAAATTACAAAAGTTTTTGCCTTTACTTATTCAGAGAATTATATTCAAAATTTATTAAACTCTAAGAACCAAGAACCATAAAACTCCTTGGCTAATTGTAGCCATAAGATACATACAGCATCTATATTTTTAAAATATATGGCTTTTAAATGAGTCTTTTAAGCTGCACTGGAGATTCTCCTCACTGACCTCAGTTCAGGACCTTTTCAGTACAATCACAGAAATCTTATGACATCACCTTATTAAAGGTAACCAAATCTATAAATGCTACAATCCATCTAGACCAGTGAGGCTGTAATTGTTTTGTTGCTACACACATTATGATAAACTACATACTATATATAATGTTATGCAAATTTAAATATTGTTGCTCTGTGTGTAAACGCATATCAGGAAACACAACTGAACCTGAGTGATACACAGTTATTACCCTATTTTATTAAATGCATCAGCCAATACTATCCTCATAACAATATGAGTGATAGAGCTGCATACACACCTTTATCTTTTGCACTTTTTTCCTCTTTTTTTTCTAAATTGGGCTCCTGAGGGTTTAGACCTTTTTTGTCTGATGTGACGTCACCCAACCCCCGCCCCACCTTTCTGAGAGTATGATTGAGGAAACTTTGGGCGGTGGGTGTAAAAGAATCCCCCGGCAAGATGCGCGGCTGCACATGTTGCGTCTGCCTGAATCGGTCACTACCAAAAAGCATTCTAAACAAGTTCAAAACAGAGCGCACGCTCTACCCTGATTGGTGGATTGCTGTGTGATTTACCAGTTAAGTTTTTATATATATATATATATATATCTGGTCTAAGAAAATCCTGATTTATACAACAACCACATGGATACACAGAGCTAAAGCTAAGCTATATATCTCTAGCTAAAAAATATATTATATAATTATTATAATATATAAATTATAATAATAATAAGATATAAACTTATTAAAATATTAAATAAATTAATTATGATCCTCACAAACACAAAAACTAGCAGCTAGCTGAGGTTAGCTAAGATGATCTTTGATGTGTCAGTTGATCTCGGATGTAGTAATCGATGTATTTAGAACATGCCCCAGGAGAGATATGGAATGAGTTACATTTCACACTGTTGATGCATCGCTGAGAAAGCTCACGGTCGGCGATGACACAGATGTAGACAGAACGTCGATGATGACGCTAGCTGAACAAAACATTTCTGACAGATTTTCAAAAACGCTGCTGTTTTTTTCATGTTGATGTATGAATGTTGTTGAATCGTCTGCAATTTACCAGTCGTGAGTGCGGCACGGCTGATCTGCATTAGGGTGACACCCTCAAAACTCAATTTGTCTGTTTGTTTGTTTACTTGCATCTGTTTATTTCATTTTCCCTGAGAAACATTTATGCTTCCATTACTTTTGCACCAAATGAAAAAAGTACAACCAAGGAGGGGAAAGCTATCATGTTCTTGCATCAAAGTGTGTGAAAAGTTTTTTTTTAATATCCATGTGTTTCCAAACTGCTGCTTGTAGTGCATCTCCATTGAGGGTGTCACAGCATGATTGGCTCATCATGTTGTGAGTAATAGGGGAGATAATATTACAACCTACCCCCACAAGTTTGCTCTCTTAGACTTCTGGCCATACTCAGCAGAATTCAAAGTTACAATTTGCAGAAATTAGCATATTGAAACACACAACAGGGCCTGAATAGACAAAATGTGAAGTAAGAACATTAAAAATGTGATTTAGATGTGAGATAAGTGAGGCATAATATCCCTCCCTGAAGTCATGGTAAAAAAGGCAGCTCATCAGATGAAGCTTAAACCCTGCAAAACCAAATTTCTTTCCATCCCAGGTGATTTATCTTCATGTCAAGTTCTTGTGATCTCAATGGACAACCCATTGATCTCCCCTTCGGTCACTGAACATAACCTTGGAGTAATCATGAACAATCAACTGTCCTTTTCTTCTTACATTGCTAATCTAACATGCCAATATCGATTTCTCCTTTACAACATCAGGAGAATTCGTCCGTTTCTTTCTACACAGGCCACTCAGATGTTAGTTTAATTCCTTGTTATCTCAAGAAAAGACTATTGCTAATGCTGTTTTGCACAAACCCTTTTGTTTACATTTTGTGTATTTGTCTTACACTAACTTGTGTTGTCTTTGCACTGTCTGTCTTTGCACTGTTTGCACCAGGTTGCACATGATGCACTTTATGTGGCGAGGACACTTACTAGTCCTAGTTTGGTGTTTTTTGTTGTGTAGCTTTATGTTGTTTAATGTAGCACCAGGGTTCAGGAGGAACGTTGTTTCATTACACTGTGTACTACGTCAGCTATATATGGTTGAAATGACAATAAAAGCTTCTTGATTTGACTTGACTTGACTTGCAACTCGCTCCTTGAAGGTCTGCCTCTGAAAAACCTTCAACTGATGCAAATGATGCAGAATGCAGCCACACAACTTGGTTTCAACCTTGCTTTCTCCCACACTATTAGATAAAAAAAAACCTCTTCTCTGTTTTGCCCCCAAGGTTGGAGAATGAACTTCTATTTAAAGGGTCACTAGCTTTCTTCAATTAGTGTCTGAAGACCTGCCTATTCTTTAAAATTCTTGTAGTTGCTCTCTAAAAAATACTTTTCTTCCAAATGGGTTTTAGACTGGTGGTATTCTTAGAGTGGGTTCTAATGAACCAGTATTATATATATATATATTGATAAAGAGGCACTTTGTAAATCGCTCTGGATAACGGCGTCTGCCAAATGCCGTAAATGTAAATGTTAAAAAAGAAGAAAGGAAGGAAGCAAATGGTCCAAAGCAGCATGCAGGTAATTACACAACACACTGCATTGAAATGATCTTTCTGCTGTAACTTGTCTTAATAAAACACCTTCACTGCTCAAATTTATAGCACGTATTTTTTATTTATTTCAAAGTAATTCTGTAATACTTCTAAGAGACTGTTTACTATGTTTTTTATGTTAAGACTTTGAGACTGTTTTCTACATATGTTTTCTATGTTCTGTTTTCTATGTTTCTATGTATGTTGTGTCTTTTGTTGCCTTTTTGGCAAGGTCACCCTTGAAAAAGATATTTTCAGATATCTTAATGAGATTCGTATCCTTTTAAAAAAAGATTACTAACTCTATTTAAGTGTCTGTATGTCTGATTGGCTGGCTGAATAACTGACTGACCATTTAAATAACTATTTAACTATAACTAAATAATAATAATAATAACTATTAAAATAACTAAATATAAAAAAAAAGTGCAGATTTTCTGCATTATCAGAGACTTTTGAGAGACCAAGTACTTTTAATGTTCAGGAATACCCAAGAGAATTGTTTCATGACTGCTGTGCCCTCATACACAGATATCTGTGTATGAGAACTGAGATTTTTATCCTGTTTAATAAAAGTTTTTATCTTTGTTTGTTTGTCTGTCTGAATGTCTGATCTAATTTACTTACTAACTATTTTTCTAAAAAGTGTTAATATCCTTCATGATCTGAGACTTTTGAGACAAATGTTACTTCAAATGTTCAGAAATACCCAAGAGAAGGGTTTTGATTTGGCGTGATCTTGATCGCTGTGTCATTATGCCCATGGACAAAGTGTTCATATTAAAGCCAGGTTTGGAGGTACTGTTTGTAAAAACTCAATGCCTTGTGAGGTTTTCAGTATTCCCGTATCATTAATAATTCCTCATTACTAAACCTGTCAAGATTTGGGTCAGCTGTGCTGGGAATAGAGACAAGAGAAAAATGGGAGGGTGAACCGTGTAGTGAGTGTTTATGGCACTTCAGTGTTAAAGTGCACTACAGATAACACACAGTCTTTATAATCATCATGAAGATCTGACTGGAATTTTAATACTGGTTGAAACCTTTCGTTCTGCATCAGACATTTTCTGCAGTTATCAATCATAAGGAGCACATTATCATGATTGACCATTGGGGTTTTTTTTGTTTTTTTTCGATTAATCGACTAACTTTCACAGAAACTGTCCAGTGTGAATACTAACAGAAAGATCGTCGGAAATGGAGGTTTATATTCTATTTACTGTGCAGTAGAAAATTCACTTTACAATCACACAAGTATCACACAAGAGAAATGAGGCACTTGTGTTTGTTTCATCATTTGTTTCATTTCTATGCAAATACTACCTGTACAGTATCTAATGATCTAATTACACTTAGAGTGTGTGATCAAAGCACACTTGCCATAAACGGATGTTTTGAAGATTCAGTTCAGTTATGTTGGTTTTATTGTCAAAATCTAGGCCACATTATGAGTTTTATTCAATTTTTAATATCTATTCTATTAGTTAACACCAATAAACTAGAATAGGTGTCGTGTAATCCGAATAGACACAATAGCAAAGTATATTTAATACAAACTTAGACTTGTTTATTCAGCTTGCACATTTTTTTTTCTATGTCCTAACCTTATAACCTTCTACTTGTTGTTCCTTTACAACAGTGTCTGCGCATTATTTTTCAATGCCATAGCCTTCGAACCATTTACTTATGCTTTTCAACAATGTCCACACATCTCTGGACTGCTATAGCCTTTATATTTATTCACTGTATATATGTTTACAGTGTATGTAATTTATATGTAATATATATAATTACATGCTATACATAACGTATACTAGATATTTATCTGCACTTGTCTATTTGCACATTATTTTTTTCCTTCTGGTAGAAGACAAACTGCCTTTTGTTGCTGTGTACCTGTACTATGCGATGACAATAAAATTCTATCTATCTATCTATCTATCTATCTATCTATCTATCTATCTATCTATCTATCTATCTATCTATCTATCTATCTATCTATCTATCTATCTATCTATCAGGCTACAGGTGACGATCAGCTAACAACAATGCAATAGGAAGGAGAGAACGAGAAAAAAGATAAAAACTGTAAAACCAATAAGCATGAAACTAAAACGGCTGTGGAAAGCGGAACTGTGAGAGTTACTTTGTGAAATACGGGTATATACTGTACTATGTTGTATACACATTTAGTCTATAATGTACATAGAAAATACATCAAACTCAAACACTGTATACACCTATTTCGACACTAACATGGTATGAAGAAACTGTTTGCATACACAAACCTATATATGTACACCACCTATTACATATTTCACCTTGGTCATAGTTTGAGTTATAAACCATAAAAGGTTAGACTATAAAAGGTTCTTTGCTATACAAGGGTTCTACATATTATATTTTGTTGGGAAAATATTTTATCAGCCAAATACAGAAACCCAGAGGTCTATATACAACCTTAAAGGACTTCTTTTTTAATAAAACATAACCGGTGAGCCACCACTACCCCAGAACCTAACTATAAGAAAATATAAATACTCATTTTCAAAACACGATATACTGTATATTATATACACCATATGAACAAATGTTTGTAGACACCTGGCCATAAGATTTCTATGTGCTTTTTGAGCATCCCCATTTTGCTGCTATAAAAACCTCCAGTCTTCCGGGAAGAAGTTTTACTATACTTTGGAGTGTGCTTATGGAGTTTTGTGCTTAATCATGTAAGGTGAGGTGGCCTGGGGTGCAATCAGCATTCCATTTCATCAGTAGGGTTGAGGTCTGAGCTATATAGCAGGCCACTTGAGATTTTTCACTCCAAGCCATAGAAACCAAACCTTCCTGTAGCGAGTACAGGGGTATTGCCATGCTGAACAGGTTTGGGTCTCTGATTTGAAGGCCTCCAACTATGTGGTCACATTTTGGATGTGGTTGGAAAGGTCAGGTGTCCCAATACTTTTGTCCATTTAGGAATACTATATAGAATAAAATGTTACACAGGGTCTTTTTCTATGGCAAAAATAAACGTCTGTCATCTATTCCTATATTTGTATGCAATCTCAGAGCATCCAGTTTTGCTGCCAGCAGCAGGTGAATGTGTGGATAGCATTACACTATGTACAATCTCCTGTAATATGAGAAAAGGAGCACAGTGAACCCTGCTGTGAAGCATTTTTAAACCTCAAGCCGCTTTGAAATACTAATAAGGTATGATTTCGAGAAAAGCTAAAAGGTGAGGCCAGCTGAGGACACTGCTGTCTCCTAGTGTTATTATCCTCTGTACCCAGGTGCACCCTAGGCCAGTTATTACACTGATAACAACAATGCATGCAATCTAGAGAGATAAATATGTTTTTTAAAGAAAGAGAGCCACTGAATTGTTGGCACACAGTTACGGCTGATATGAGCTTAAGACTAAAATAGGCATTTTGTACATACAGGTTTTCACTCTCTCTCACACACACACACACACACACACACACACACACAAGAAAACTCCATTTCCTTCAACTTTTTGCTCTCTCACACTCGTTCTCTCACTCACCTCCTTTCTTGTAGAAAACCAATTCGGTCTTGAATTCCCGACGGTCATCCAGAGCGCTTTGGATCTGTGCCGTCAGCCCGTCGCTCGTCTCGGGGCCGTACAGAAAGTTGCAGGCACAGCTCTTTTGCATCAGCTCAGCACGAGCGTAGCCTGTCAGCTCACAGAACCCGTCTGAGCAGTACACGATGGGGTAGAGCGACTGCACCTGGGCATTCCCCAGCACAAAGTTGCTATCTGTGAAAGAGACAGAAGGGGATTATGGGAAAATTGTTTACCATCATGTTTTAGAAGCTGTTCATTATGTGAGTGATTTTCCAGTACAGCAGACAGATATAGAGTAATGCCCATAAATAGTATGATTACTGGCAAGAGCAGGTTTTATGATGCATATGTTAAAATTGTATTATATAAAAGAAAATAGAAAAAAACATTTAAAATAAAAAAAAAATTATTATTATTATAGTACTACTACTACTACTAATTATTATTATTATTATTATTATTATTATTATTATTATTATTATTGTTGTTGTTGTTGTTGTTATTATAGTACTACTACTAATTATTATTATTAGTAGTAGTAGTAGTACTATAATAACAACAACAACAACAACAACAACAACAATTATTATTATTATTATTGTTGTTGTTGTTGTTGTTATTATTATTATTATTATTATAACATATCTCTCCTGTAGCTTTATTGCTTGCTAGTGTGAACACATTGCCACATAGGAATGGCATTGTTTTGTACTGGACTTTGTTGGTCAGAATTTCTTTTTACACACTGAAATATAATAAAATACATGAGCTACACAAATGCACCTCTAAGCCTTCCCCAGTTTCCTTCAAACAAACAGTACAGGATACAGCAGTGCAGAAAGACATCAGGGAGCACTGTCATCGCAAGAAGAAGAACAAAAGGCATGAATCAAGCCCAGAAAAATAAAACAGCAGGACCAGCCTTCTGTGTTGAAAACAAGCAAAATCAAAGCATAGCCTGAGACCTCTGCATGTGTTACTGACACTGAGTTTTCCTTTGTGTTCTGTGTTCTGTAGAATTTATTTAACATAGATAAATAGATGGGTATTTTCATCCAATGGAAATTTATTCTGGCAGAAATATTAATATACTGTATATGGCAACCCAACTCATTTCAGGAGTTGTTTCAGGAGAAATACCCTATAAAGACAAACCCTTTTCCAGCCATATGTGATTCTACGTCAAACTGTTACCACAAACTTGGAGGCACACAGTTGTATAAGATGTCTTTGGATGCAGTAGCATTAATTTTACCTTCACTTGAACTATGGGACCCAAACCTATCCGGCCCATTTGCACAAAGCCAGCTCCATGACGATATGCTTTATATGAGCTCTGTAGACCTCCGATCTCAACCCTATTAAACACCTTTGTGATGAACTGGAACGCTGTCTGCACCCCAGCTCCTCACCTCACCCACATCAGTAACTGACTTAACTAACACCCTTGTGGTTGAATGAGCACAAATCTCCACAAGCACACTCCAAAATCTAGTGGAACCACTTTTTAGAAGAGTGGAGTTTATAACAGCAAATTTACACTAAATATGGAATGGGAGGTTCAAAAAGCATATACAAATCTTATTGTGAGGTGTCCACAAACCTTTGTCCCTACAGTCTAGAGCAGGCTAATCAGCTCTGTTCCATGCATTTTTCAGCAGGATTTGCAGCGAAATGACGATGACAGAGGGCAAGCAGCGCTTTTTTTGAACCCCAGTTAAGAGAGGCGTATAGACAGGACTTCAGCACGGCACCCGTCTGCTGAAGGGAAATGAGAAAGGGAAGAGAGGAAGGGAGCGAAATGGAGGACAGAAAGCTGCCAAATCCACTCTCATGGAAAAGACAGTGAGTAAAGGAGACGGGTGCTGATGCACTGATTAGTGAGTTGAGCCACAGAAAAAAGAATGAGCAAATAAAAAGATGTATGATAAAGCCTGGAGGAATCTCGATAACACTTGGGTTTGGAATTTTTCCACGCACATAATAGCAACAACATGAGGCCTGCGTGAGCACACTTAAGCTCTACACAATTATTAGATAAGACTATAAGTTCTCATTAAATACGATTCATCTGTTTCAGGGCTTTCTGTGTGTACTGGGCCCTAGATTTAAAGTTTTACACTGCGTTAATGTTCACATTGAACACCAGAATGGAGAAAGGTGTGGTCTCTCTAAGTTTATACGAATATTCAGTATTTCAGATTCCACTACTGATCTTCTGGAATTTTCCCCACACAACAAAACACTGAAAACATCCTGGATGAAAAAGGTCTAGAGGCTGAAACGTGGTGAGAATGACCAGATAAAGCACATTGTAAACATCATGGTTTCCAGCATTTTAAAAAAAAGCCACTTCTTGAGGAGGAATGGGAAAGTATCAGCCAGAGAATTTTGTGAAGCAAAATGTGTGTTTGTGTGTTTTCCTGTATCTTAAAGATTTCTAGTGTTTGTGTGGATGATCTGAGTGCTGCTGTAAAATCTACAACACATCTGACATATAATTTCTCTGTACAACTTCACATCCAAGGCTAATCTTTTTTTTTTTCATTATCAATTTCAAAACAGTTCAGAGATTTCCCAGCGTGCATCACTCTCTGGACTGTTGGCCTTGACTTCAGCTGCCGAAAAATTTAATTAGATAAGGGCATCCTTTAAAACGTCTAAATCCCAACAGTACGCAACTGACAAATTGAGGTGGGTTTAGTTAATATTCAGTCTTTGAATGTGCCTTTCCTTTAATAAAAAATTATATTCAGTTCAGGAGGGAAAAAAATCCATAATTGTGAAAAATGATTTCATAAGCAAGCTCTTTAACAAGTCCAAGAAACTGAGAACCTGCATGATTTATCACCATCGCATTATCGCATTGCATTATTTCTCTTTTCACATACCTATTCTCATTATCCTGCATGCAGCTGGCCAAATATCAAAAATATGGCCACAGCAAAACAGCGAAATATCACAATGATTCCTTTATAATTCATACAATAATGAAGAAATCCCATTCATGTACACACCATTCATAGTAGCATGTGCTGACCTTAATTTTCAGCCGGTCAAACTTAATGAATCAGCATTTTATTGAAACTGAATCAAGGATGTTTTGGGGGAAAAGAGCATTTACTTTTAAATACTCAATTGAAGTGTTCTCATTAAGGTGCTAATGCAGCTATTCAAGAACGAGAGTTTCTGTAGGGCCACCAGTAGCAGTTTTGATGCAATTCAACTCTCTGAAAAAATCAAGATAGAAATGGCATTCTATAACAACATTCTATAACATCAGATTTGTAGTTTTGGGCTTTGAAAAACAATCAGTGGGTATAAACTATAAGCTACAATATATGAGCAAAAGTTTGTAGGCACCTGACCATAAGATTCACGTGTGTTTTTTGCTTTTCTTCTCCATTTGCTGTTATAATAATCTCCACTCTTCTAGGAAAACGTTCCAGAAGTTCCAGATTGGATTCAGCCACGAGGGTGTTGTACACAAGTCGGGTACTGATGTATGTGCGATAATGAGGCCTGGGGTGCAGTCAGCATGCCATTTCCTCCCATAAGGTGTTCAATAGAGTTGAGGTCAGCGCTCTATAGAAGACCACTCAAGATTTTCCACTCCATTCCATGCAAACCATATCTACAGATAGCTGGCTTTGGGCAGTGTCATGCTGAAACGTTTGGGTCTCCTAGTTAAAGTTAAAAGAAATGTTAACGCCACTACCTTCAAAAACATCTTATACAATTGTGGCCTCCAATTTTGTGGTAATCACAATGGAAAGGACCACATAAGGCTGGAACCATTAAGTGTCCCAAAACTTATAGTTCATATAGTCTGGGTAATAAAATATCAGCCATCATTGGTGTATAATAACATCAATAGAAGGTACAAAGGTCAGTCTAATTTAATTCCATGTATTGAACTCTCAAAGGAATCCCAAAGGACCTGAGCTCAGTGCTTTTGGGTTTTTATGTTCCTGGCCTCATAAATGCTATTGTTCGCTTAAAGCCATTTTGTAAAATGGAGAAAAACTAATAGAAAAAGTAATCAGGGTACATCTACAAGTCTCCACATTTCTGTGCTCACAGTTCTCTCTATGTTTTATGATAAACACCATTTACGGGGAAAGAGAAGCTCAGTGGTTAATACACAGGTTGTGAGTTGAAATTCAAACACCAGCAAGCTGCAAATGATGGGCCCTTGAGCAAGGCCCTTAACTGTTCACTTGTAAAAGATCATTCTAAGTCACTCTGGTCAAAGGCATCTGCCTACAGTAGGTCATAAATATAAATTTGCCTTTTCTCTGCTTTAGTTATTTCCAAGACTTAACTACTGTTTGTGATTTTTTTTAATTGGTTATTTGCAGGTTTGTTTTCACTTTAATCAATTGTCTTGATGCTGAAACTTGCACCTGCTGACTATATTTTCTTTTCACGGCGCTTTTAGACTATCGCAGACGGTGCTGTAATTATTTGTAATGGCTGTACTCAAGCATGTTAAAGTTCCTCAGTGTAATAAACTTACTAAATTAGCTGCTTAATCAATAAAAAAAACAGTCTCTTGTTCTTTGTATTACTTTGTTGTTGCTTCTTTCCATCTAAAACCCCAAAGAACTCTTTCTTTTTCTCTTTTGTTTTTTTTTACTCGTTTCAAAATATGTAGCCGAGCATTGATCAGCTGTCGATGTGCTTCATCAGTGAGCGCAGCCCATTGCCTTTCAGCAAGTAATAAATTGAATAGTTTAGCTGTAAGGGTGAGTGTAGACTTGAAGCATCTCAAAGGATTTCTGGATTCTGGATTTATTTGGTGTTTTGGTTTATGAATGCCGTGACTCAGCTTACAATTACGAGCGAGAAACCTGACCCGAAACATCTCTCTAACAAATTACTGTCATGTTCAAGGATTATCATACACAAGTAGCTGTTTCGTTTGCCAATAATGCCGATTGTGTTAAATGATGTCCAGTTGCAGGTGTGAGGTGCATCATAACGGAAGCATCTTACTGAGCAGAACCTACAAAATCCTGCACTGCTGCAGAACTTTCATAAATAAAAGAGCATCATTTCAGTGGAAGCTGCTGCCCATAAATGATAAGTTAGTGTTAATGTGAATGTGTGTGTGTGTGTGTGTGTGTGTGTGGTGTGTGTGTGTGTGTGTGTGTGTGTGTGTGTGTGTGTGTGTGTGTGTGTGTGTGTGTGTGTGTGTGTGTGTATGAGGATCAGAGAGAAACAAAGAGTGAGAGAGAATAATAAAAAGACAGACAGAGATAGAGAGCAAAAGAGAGAAAGTGATAGGGATACAAGGGAAGGGGAACGAGAGAGACAGAGCATGAAAGAGTGAGAGAGTGAAAGAGAGAGAGTGAAAGAAAGAGTGATAGAGAGAGTTATAGTGATGTGGAGAGATTGATTGATAGAAAGAGAAAGAGAGAGAAAGAGAGAGAGAGAAAGGGAGAAAATGAAAGAGAGGATGAAACAGATGTGGAGAGAAAGAGAGAGAGAGAGGGGGGAGAAAATGAAAGAGAGAGTGAAAGAGATGTGGAGAGAAAGAAAGATGGAAAGAGAGAGAGACAGAGAGAGACAGAGAAGGAGAGAGAGAGAGAGAGAGAGAGAGAGAGAGAGAGAGAGAGAAAGAGAGAGACTTTTGCTAAAAGTTTTCTCATTTCTTCTTTGGGATACAAAAGGCTGGGTTGTGGAACTTGAGACTGTACTTGTGAACTTAGAAAGAAAAGAAAATACGCTTTATTTTAAAAAAAGTGGTTAAGATGTTGAAAGTCTGACCAGAAGCTTGTGGGATCAATTACCTGTGCTGCCCATCGAGCACTTTAGGGCCCTTCAACAAGGCCCTTAACCCTCAACTATTCCGCTGTACAAATTTACAAAAGCAACTGTGTCTCTCTGCATATGGGAGTCGGCTAAATGCTGTAAATGTAACTGTTTTGGAAACACCAAGTGTTTTATGGTTCCTTACTGTTTACCATTTACAGTTACTAATATTGAAGTACATAAGAAGAAAATGAAAGGATGTCTTGTATTTGTAAATGAACAGAATGTCTGGACTCAGTCTTGACATGGACTCAGTCTTGACATGGACTCAGTCTTGACATGGACTCAGTTTTGGGTAGTGATCCTGCATTCAACGCTACTGACAACAACTCATATGTTCTATTTGTTTTTGTTTCGCTGGTGTATCTTTCTAACACCTTGCAGTTTAATGGGCGTGTGTGTGTGTGTGTGTGTGTGTGTGTGTTCTACAAGGTTAGTAAGAGTAAAAGTTTTGGTAATCCTGTTTTTTAAACCTGGGCCTCACACAGGCTTAATGCTAGCTGGCAGCTATCGATATTACATACTGAGCTGAGAGGTAGAAAACACAACAGATGCTCATAAAGACACACACAAACACGCGCACACACACACACACACACACACACACACACAGAATATATACGCAAATACAGCTGTTATTTGGGCAAACACAACACAATGTCGACAGCAATGTCTTAAAAAAACTGTTTAAAAAGGGATTCTGTGTGTGTGTGTGTCTGTGTGTGTGTGTGTCTGTGTGTGTGTGTGTGTGTGTTTCAGTAGTCTTGTGCTTCAAGGGCCCTTTGTTTTGTCATTTCGTTCTGCAGATATCCTAATCCATGCCTGGTGGAAATACGACAGAGTATCAAAGCATCACAGCATCCATTAGCTTTAATGTAATTCCAGTTCATGATGGTTGGCTATGAAGGGGAGACGGACGAATAAAGATGAAAGATGAAGGAAAAATACATTTTCTAATATTCCCTAGCTATGAATCTGATGTAGGATCTTCCTAGAAGAAAAGAAAGACTGTGATTTCCAAGTTGTAATATCTTCACTAGTTAATATAATTTGTATGTGCTCTTTGAACATCCAGTTCCACATTTAGTCTCCATTTGCAGTTATAATAATCTTTACTCTTTTGGGAAAGTGTTCCACTAGATTTTGGAGTGTACTTGTGGAGATTTGTGCTACATGGATGTTAGTAAAGTCAGGAACTGATGAAGGTGAGGTGAGGTGGCCTGGGGTGTGGTCAAATTTTAATTCATCCCAAAGGTGTTCAAAAGGGAGCTCCATAGCAGGCCATTCATGATCTTTCAATCCAGTCATGTAAACCATATGTTCATGGAGCTGGCTTGTGGAACTAGTTTGGGTCTCCTAGATCAATTAACGAGAAAATGTAATGCTACCACACCCAAAGACAATTGTGTGCCTCCAAATGTGTGGTTACAGTTTGGAGACGAATCACATATATATCTAGAAATATGTATGTATACATAATGTTTGAGCTCAAACTCTAAGCAATATTTGGTCAAAATACTGTATATACAAATATTTTTCTATTCATTACCTTATAGTCAATATATGTTAGATTTATTCACTGATATGGTAACAAAACATCACCAGATTTAGACTGTGAATGTTTGATTGAAACTGTGAATTGGTTTCCTCGTCTCTATACAAAACACTCTTAATGAGATACAACAGCAAATGAGATTCCCAGCCTTTGAATTATTACCTGGCCACAATCATTGATTTTAGAGTGCCACAGCGAGAACCTAAATGTACTGAAAAATAAAGGCAGATTATAATTAAACTCAGTAGACCCAGTAGTAAATCCAGGCCTATTCTCCTCACCCTTTTAACTCTGTACCTTTGCAGCTGTCTTTATCTTAGTTACTGATTAATGCGTTTAGCCGCAGCGTCGATAAAGAGTTGTATGCCTAAACAGCATGATCAGAATCTGAGCCTTTTCACAAGAAATATCTCTCAGTCTATTTCCAACTCCTCTTTACTTATAATTTCTAATTTTAACATTTTTACAATGAGATCATTGTTATAACCTACTGCATATATGAAAGTTGTCCAAAAATCTTCTCACACACAGCATGCCTGGCTCTAGCTTTCAGCAAATTCCCCGTCTATTAAATTTTGATGAGTCAGAACACAAACACACATCGCATTAGAAAACCATAACCAAAACCATCAGAGAGCATTGAATAATTCTACAAAATATGATGGATTTCTGTGCCTTTTTAAAGGTGTGCTTAAAACACAATATCTGCAGATTACATTAGACACTGTCTTTCTTCCACTAGCCCCCTTCATTGTGGTCACTTTGCCAATAATAACCGATAAGAAGTGAAAGTGTGAATGAAAAGCAGTCTACTGAGTGGCCATAAACGGCCTCTCTTGTGCATAATTGCTATGTGCATGAATAGATCCTCCAGTTCATTGTGCCTATGAATGGAGGTGTTCCTGCGGAAAAAAAAACATTAAATACAACGTTATTATTGCCGTGATTGCGGCAAAGACGGCGCAGAAGAACCGTTTCCATCGGCCGCTGCATCTCACCTAATCATGGCACTTATGTCACATCACTGGTTGCAGCTGATTCATGTTTTAGCTTCAGCATTCAGTATTTAAGTGTATAATGCTCTTTGACAAGTTAATTAGAGCTAACCATGGATGCACCAAATCATGTCTGACCCTGAACCTCTCCAGGAAAACCAATGGCAGCTCAATCAAGTCAATTATCATTATCCTGTGCTCCAGAATGGGCTTCCTTCAAGAATTCTTTGTATATATTGTGTAGTCTTAGTTCATGTGTGTTTTTCTTTTAATGAAAACTGTCCACACTCGATCAACCTCTAAATGTCCTGTAAGAACTAGGTGCATCAGTGGTTGCACAGTGGTTAAGGTGTTAGACTGATTGAAAGGTTGTGAGCTCAAATCCCAGCATCGCTAAGCTACCTCTACTGGACCCTTGAGCAAGATCCTTAAAGGGGACATGACACACAGTTTCAACCAATCTCGTGTTAATTTCGAGTACCTTTAGAGTAGGGTTTTGTCTTTTATGTCTCTGAAGAGACCTTATTTTTATCAGATTTATAAAAGAAATATGCAGTTTTACGTTTTTCTCGTTAAAAAAAAAGCCGCGCTCCTGGAGGCATGCCGTGGGCTGTTGCGTAGCGATCGTCTGCAAGCTGTGACATTGCTATAAATAAAACAGAAACGAAAAATTGATAGTCTTAAAATAACTGTTCTAAGTAAGAACTATGTGCATCATCTAAGAAAGCTGTAGATCTAAAAAAAAACACACACACACACCAGTCAAGCTAGCTAGCTGTTCAGCTTAGCTCAGAGGTACTTCAATGTAAAGTTTTCTAATATTTTAACAATGAAACCTCGATTCAAACAAATTTAAATGTCGATTACAGGTGTGATGGCCTGGGTGACTGTTCATTTTCTAATTTAGATCCTTTACTAATTTGCATGGCTAGTTTTAACGCTACTCAGTACAAATCTGCATAATCATCCCAAGTGTTTAATCAAGTGTTTAATAACATTTATCTGTGAATCTGTAATCTTTTATGAACTAGCAAGGCTCATTTTAAGTATGTAGGATCATCCTGAAGCTGAATTTCATCTCCTGGATTATCAAAATTCAGCAATTTGTGATTGTGTGCTTTGAACAGCATGAGGTGATGGTGACAAACGTGTAGACAGAGCTGGATTTCATTGAACAGAACAGTTATAAAGGTATGAAAGTGGGAGGTATGCTGATGATGATGATGTGTGTGTGTGTGTGTGTGTGTGTGTGTGTGTGTGTGTGTGTGTGTGTGTGTGTGTGTGTGTGTGTTGAGAATTAGTTTAGTCTAAGAATGAAAGAGCCATTTTGGAGCCTTTGAAGGAGCCTGATGCATCCATGAATGCATGAGGGGGTTAAAAATAGAAAAGATAGAGCAAGTGTGCGCGCATCTCTTCTGTGTCACACAGTAAACACAATAACATATTACCTTATACGCACCATGCACGCAAACACGTGGGAACCGACTGTGTGACATAACCGTGACGGCAGGGACATGAAGACAGTGGCACATAGCTGTTTTGCGATTTGTTCCGCTTCGTGTCTTTCTAAACACAGTAAGAGGACAATGAAACCCAAACGGCGACAACGTGCAATTTATTAGCCCTGAGCAACGAGTTGGGTGGCACTTTGGCAGCATAATTACCAAGCCAAGCCAAGCCAAGCTTTTTTGCTCTCCCTCTGGTCTCTGGGGTCTCTGAGAACCAGAGAACTAAGGAGAAGCCTTCTGTGATTACTGGTTATCGTCTAGTGAGTGTGGAGCATTCATGCTCGTGAACAAAAGCGCCAACCTGACAGAATGAGGAAAAGAGAGAGTTGTGAGTGGAAGACTATGCAAATGCCTGTTTGCAGTAAGGAAGTGTGCTGTTAGAAGGTGAGAACGTAAATATGGGGTTCGATGTGGTGATGGGAAGATTGGCTCGTTTTAGTGAGTTCATTGAATTCACTCAAAATGAATGAATCTTTTTTGTCATTTAAGTCATTTCGTTTCTGTGTTTATGAATGTTATCGTTATCGTTTATGAACAACCCAACAATAATTTAATGGGAAGCTGGTTTGAAAGGATTATTTTACTGTTTTGTTGGACAGCAGAAAAAGTCACGAGTACCAAACTACAAAAGCAGTGGTGGCACTTCAGATACTAATGAGAAGAATTACAGACATGGCCAGCTCAGACTACATTATCCTCAGTCCATCGCCATTAACACATTCACAATCCTCATTGTACACTCATTGTACAGTGGTGTGAAAAAGTGGTTCGCTGGAGTCCCAAAGCATTACAAATGACTTTATATCCTTTACCAGACTGATAGATCTCCATTACCTTCTTTCTCATTTGTTTTCTTTGGATCTCAGCATGATGTCTAGCTTTTGAGGATATTTTGGTCTACCTCACTTTGTCAGGCAGGTCCTATTTAGGACATTTCTTGATTGTGAACAGGTGTGGCAGTAATCAGGCCTGGGTGTGTCTAGAGATATTGAACGTATTCACACAGCACCATGTAGTTTTGGATTTTGTTTTCCCTTAATAATATAAAACCATAAATTAAAAACTGCATGTAGTGTTCACTGGTGTTATTTTTTACTAATATTTAAATTAGTTTGATGATCTGAAACATTAAAGTTAATAAGAAATCAGGACAGCAAACACTTTTTAACACCACTGTATATATATATATATATATATATATATATATATATATATATATATATATATATATATATATATATATATATATATATCCCAAGTTATATATCCCAAAGAGAACTCACACTTGCACACATTACAGAGAAATGTTGAGTTTGTGCTCTGGCCCTGAGGATCCTGGTTTCTGACTTTGCTCTTCACCTCATGTTTCTGAGTTTTGCCTGATACCCGTTAGCATCTCAGCTGAACTTTACCTGTATTTTGGACTTTGATCACATCAGTGATTTGAATTGTCTTTCTGTCTGCTAATAAAATACAATCCACTACATTTATATCCACTTTCACCCCTACTGACAGATACAACTACTTCACTGTGTACTGTCTTTTTACTTTCTAACCCTCCCTCATTCCCTTCCTCCCTCCCTCCCTTTCTTTTCTGAAATAAAAGCTCAGGAGAGTTGAATAAACCACTCCACCTGCCCTGTATGCATTTGTCACTGTGGTCCACCTGATAAACAAGCTGATTAATCAGGCCTTACGCAGATTGTGTCTTTTCTCTGGCTTCGGTGTGTTAATGAACGACCTGTAGAGTCACTCTTAGCGCTTTCCTGTGGAGATTAATGAGTGCTGTAGTTTACAAATTCCCTCTTCACATGAATCTGAATAAACAATCAAAGAAAAAAAAATGGGGAGCAAATAAATAATGATCTGAATCCAAGCCCAATTAAAGTAAAACCCGGATGACGTGTTTAATACCGATTACAGCTACAGGATGAACACTGTGTAACATCTGTAGGTTTACATGGAATTGTTTCCTTTTTATAATAATGAAAAAGGAAATTGTCCCAAAAAAGCAGCTTGAGATGTGTGTTAAGGGTAAATGATATACACATGAAAAACACCTATAATTATTTAAAAACATTTACCTCAGATCTTCACACTGTGTGCTTCTGAATAAGTACAAGCCTGAAGGAGCAGCATTAGGGTAAAGATAAAATTAAGACAGAAAGACAAAGCATTAGAGAGATAATGTGCTAATCAGAACAGAGAGAGAGTGGTGGGGAATTCTAAAGTAAGAGTCAGAGAGATGATGTGATGAATGTAAAAGAGAGACAGAAAGACAAGGAGCAAAGAGAAAGAGATATTATGTGCTAATCAGGACATAGAATGAGGAAAAAAAATGAGAAACAGAGAGAGCAAGTGTTTAAAAGAGAAAGATAAAAATTCAAATAGATAGAGATGATGCAATGAACAGAACAATGAGAAAAAGAGAGCGAGAGTGTATGTGTAAGAGACAGAAAGGCAAAAAGAGAGAGTGATGATGTGCAAAAGAAAGAGAGAGAGAGAGAGAGAGAGAGAGAGAGAGAGAGAGAGAGAGAGAGAGAGAGAGATTTTGTGTGTCTGTGTTTGTATAGAAGAGACTCTTGACAGCAGGACAACTTCATCCTTCATTTACATGTTAATTATCAATTAATGGCATTTGGTATAATTACAGGACAATGTATTTCAGCTCAGAAGCTCCTCCAGGTCCTCCAGATTCAAGAGGAAGTTAATAACACAGTGTCCCTGGTGGTCTAGTGGTTAGGATGCGGCGCTCTCACCGCTGCGGCCCGTGTTCTATCCCTGGTCAGGGAACCAACCCCAGCCACTCTTAGTGCCGGTTCCAAGCCCGGATAAATGGGGAGGGTTGCATTAGGAAGGGCATCCAGCGTAAAAACGTGCCAAATCAAACATGTGGATGATCCGCTGTGGCGACCCCTAATGGGAGAAGCCGAAATAAAGTTTTTTTAATAATATATATCTATATAGACATTTTTTGCCAGAATGTTCTTAAAAGTAATTATATACACCAGAGGTCCCCAGCCACTGGGTCTTGTGTTCTTGTGTACTATACATTACTGGGTAACGGAAGGGTTGCTACCAGGTCACAAAAACACAAGACGCTTAGGCGCCTCTAGTGTATATATTTACATTTATGTCATTTGGCAAAAACCCATATTCAGAGTGACTTACATTTGTCTAATTAATACAACTGAGCAAAAATAGTCTCTTAAGGGTCTTGCTTAGAGGCTCAGGATTGAGAGCTTGGTGTGGCTGGGATTTGAACTCATGACCTTTTGGATCCAGAATCCAATACCTTAACTATTAAGCTACTACATTCAAGGAGTGAGTCACATTTAAAGGAATATCATCCAGTTAAATATTTCTATTGTTGCTTCATATACAAATAGCAACAATTACAATAATCTTGTTCATGTATTAGGTTCCTCTCAAGGTTTCTTTCTTTGACATCTTGGGGAGTTTTCCCTTGCCACAGTCGCCACCGGTTCGTTTATCAGGGACAAACTTACTTATAAAGAACATATTCATTTTTTATCATCACATTATTTGTGTAAAGCTGCTTTGAGACAATGTTCATTATTAAAAGCGCTATACAAATAAAAATGAACAAATAAAAATTATTAACAAACGTATACTTCATAACCTAGTAAAAATCACCTCACATCTTTCAACATAAGCCGTTTATAAATTGTTCAGGAACGCTTTATCATATATTTATGCCATGCTTGTGAATTCGATATAAAGGTCCAGGGGAGGTGAAATTCAAATAAAGTGTTACCCAAAAGACCCAAATTTCTCCTATAGTCTTAATCGAGAACGATGTTTGTGTATCCTTGAATGGCACAACAAGGATCTTTGAAATGTTGGTGGAAAGAATAATACAGAATATAAGTCTTCATCGTTGCATCGTTAAAAAAGTTGTTTAGAGATTCAGTCTCCTTCTCTTTCTCACTCTCACCGATTCTTCATCATAGGATGTTGCTGTAACTGTGTGAAATCCACAAAGCTTTTTTTTTTTTTTTTTGCATTAAGCAGCAACATGTTGCAGCAATATGTCCATATGTGAAAGATAAAGGGGGATAAAGGTACTTTTCACTTGTCACATGTACCTTATAGCAATTTATTTGCACATATCACCAATGTTAGGAAGCTGGAGTCAGCCATGAAACAGCACCCCTGGAGCACAGAAGGTTAAGAGCATTGGTCAGGAGCAGAGGTGGGAAGTAACGGAGTACAAATACTTCGTTACTGTACTTAAGTAGATTTTTCTGGTATCAGTACTTTACTCCACTATTTATTTTTCAGACTTTTTACTTTTACTCATAAAATTTTTACACAAATATTTGTACTTTTTACTTTTTCAAAACCGACTCGTTACTTTAGTTTTAATCCACTGATTAGGTGAAATATATATTTTTTATTTTCACTGCGCGCCGATTTCAGCCGAACAACCGATTTCCTGTTACTGCGCATCTTTTTCAATCCACTGGTGTATAAAGTCCTGACTCTCACTCTTTACGAAGATAAGAATCAGCAGGCCACAAGGCAGTAAGAAGTTTGGGGTTAATGTGGATGAGACAGAGGGAGTCAGTGATGTAAACATGACTGAGATCAGACACATTCATGATTATCATCATTTTTTCTCTGCTTGTGTTCTATATGTGGATCTTCAAAATTAAAACCTCCAGCAAAACATACATTTATTCACGACGTCCTTTCTTTACCTAGATATAAAATAAATAAATAAACTTCACCGAAAAATATTTTTAATCAGTAAACTTTTGTTTTATTTATGTGCCAAGTCTCAAATCAAAACCAAATCCGCCATGTTTTACACAATTAATCCTCTAGGTGGCGTTTTGTGGGTTTTTCCCTAATAATGGCAACACGAACATAAATTACTGTCTTTATTGATCGTACAGATAAAAACAATACATCATTCAAATCTGTAAAATGTCTATGATTTTATACATATATATATATATATATATATATATATATATATAAGCTTCTTGACTTGTTTCACCTCATTAGCTGTCCGTGTGGAAACATAGCAAAGGCTCTTAATGATGTCCACACGTCTCTGCACTGTTATAGCCTTTATATTTAATCACTGTACATATGCTTACATATATATCACATGCTGTACATATGATACACATTTATCTGCACTATTTGCACGATTGCTCCTTTTTGCACTTCTGGTAGATGCCAAACTGCATTTCGTTGCTGTGTACCTGTACTATGCAATGACAATGTTCTATCTATCTATCTATCTATCTATCTATCTATCTATCTATCTATCTATCTATCTATCTATCTATCTATCTATCTATCTATCTATCTATCTATCTATCTATCTATCTGTCTATCCTCTGTCTATCTGTTTGTCTGTCTGTCTGTCTGTCTGTCTGTCTAATATTAATATGATGTGAGGTCCAGTTAACAGCTAAAACAGGTAGAAGTAATAACTACTTTTTAACTTAAGTACATGTCAGAGCCAAGACTTCTTTACTTTCACTTAAGTAAAAAGGTATAATCAGTACTTCAACTTTTACCCGAGTATTTTTAAACATTAATATCTGTACTTCTACTTAAGTAATGGATGTGTGTACTTTTGCCACCTCTGGTCAGGAGCCCAAGAGTGGCAGCTTGAACCGCCAACCTTAAGACCAGTAACACAAAGACTGAGATACTACTTCCTGCTCATGATTTGTTTAGTAAGAAGCTTTGAGCAATATGGTATCTGAAAAAAAGGAAATAAGAAAATGGGAAAAAAAAGAAAAAAAAATTTTGTACTTTCAATTCAAAGACTATTAGATGTTAATTGTGTTTGTGTTTGAACTGAGCTTAAGTGATCTTATATAACACACAGGATGCTGCCTGGCCTGAGGCTTGTAATCCACAAAAAAAAAAAAAAAAAAAAAAAAAGCAATTTTCATTAGCTGACTTAGGAAACATTTTGCGTATTAGTTTTTATTGCACAGTGTTTGTTCTCCTCCTACAATTATATTATAACACAGCATCCTGGCTGTGTGGAAGGATGAAGCCGCTTGATGCTCTCAGCCTTTTGCTATTTGAATGTCTGGCACTGTTTCTCTCATGAGAAAAACACATACACACATGTGCGTGCGCGCACACACACACACACACACACACACACACACACACACACACACACACACACACACACACACACACACACACACTAGCAGAGGAGTTATGGTGAGCTAGAGCTGTTTGATGTGAGTGAAGGCTTGAGTAATGGAGATAAATACGAGCTTTGCTAGCTCTTCTCCTCCTCTTCATCCTTTGCCAGTGCAGCTGAGGCACTCGCTCATTCTCTGCCGGTTCTCTGACTCTCATGTGGCCTCTAGCAGAAGTCAGAGAACATAGAGCCGAATGAAAGACAGAACCTGAGCTAATTATAACTGCATACATGTTCATGGGCCTCATCATAGCTGATTTATAAAAGTCTCTTTGTGTCTCAGTGCATGTCTTTTTTTCTCCCTCACTTCAAGGTTGGATTGTTTATCAGTATGACCACATTCATTACCGTGCTGAAAGTGTTGCCATTTACAGCTCAGACTAATTGGCTCTATAATGAAGTCCTGTTTCAACTATGCAGGTGTTCTTTATTGCCTTGCACAAGAAAACCATTTAGAAAACACTGCACGGACAATTGGTAATATCAATTACATTGTATGGAGAAAAGTTTGTGGACACCTGACCATAAGATGTGCTTTTTGAACATTACATTCCATGTTTATTCCCCATTTGCAGGGTTTTCATTTCAACTCATCCAGTGGTGAACGAAGTACACAAACCATGTACTTAAGATAACTTTCCTTTCGGCTTCTCCTATTAGGGTTCGCCACAGCGGATTATCCGTATTCATGATCCGCATGTTTGATTTGGCATGTTTTTACGCTGGATGCCCTTTCTAACGCAACCCTCCCCATTTATCCGGGCTTGGGACATAGAGTGCACTCCCTTGTGCAACCGTAATGGCTGGGGTTCGTTTCCTGACCGGGGATCGAACCCGGGCCGCAGCGGTGAGCGCACCGCATGGGTAAAATATGACTTCAGTAAAAGTAAAAGTGCTCCCTTTAAACATTCACTTGTTGTATTATTGCATTTATGTAATGCAATGCCAAAGCTCTATAGCAGGCCACGCAAGATCTTCCACTCAATCCATGTAAACCATATCTTCATGGAGCTGGATTTATGCACAGGGGCATTGTCATGCTGGAACAGGTTTGGGTCTCTTAGTTCAAGTGGAGCGAAAGGTCCCCTAGTGGTCTAGTGGTTAGGATGCGGTCTCTTACCGCTGCGGCACGGGTTCGATCCCCGGTCAGGGAACCAACCCCAGCCATTAGGGTTGCACAAGCCTTAGTGCCGGTTCCAAGCCCGGATAAATGGGGAGGGTTGCGTTAGGAAGGGCATCCAGCGTAAAAACATGTGCCAAATCAAACATGCGGATGATCCGCTGTGGCGACCCCTAATGGGAGAAGCCGAAAGAAAGTTTTAGTTCAAATGGAGAGAAAATGTATGTCTACAGCATCCAAAGACATCCTATAAAATTTTGTGTCTCCAAGTTTGTGGTAACAGTTTGGGGGAAAACCACACACAGCTGGAAAAGTCAGGATTTTATGTGGAATGGGATGTTTATTTGTTTACACCCCCATTTCAGTGTATCTGGATATCAATGTGGTTAACAGCTACAGTGATTTATTTAATTGAAATAACTCAGACCGCCGTGCCGATGTCAAGGTTAATTGAAATTCCACAAGCGCTCCTCAATTTCAATTTATAGTCAATATAATTTGGATTTTAAGCTCTAATCGGATTCACTTGCTTTTATACTTGTCTGTCGAGTCTCAGACTCGTTATGCTAGTAATCCTCCCCAGTGATTCCCGAATGTTCGATTTATTAAACACAAGTGAATTTCTCACTCTGTCGTTATGAATTCTGTTTGGATAGTAAGACTTGTGTCACTGTCATTTTCATATATTTATTAATTTATTTATCTGGCAGACGCTCTACAGTTATTTATGAGTGGAGCAGAATCCAATATGAGAATACTGTGGTCTAAGAGCATAGTTTATTTTATTTTTTTTACCTCAGGACCCTATTAGGATTTGTGCATACTGACATTAATGGCAATCGGTGTAAATGAGACACGTGATGAAGCATGATGAAGATCATACTTCCTCATCATAACACTAGCAACACTAGTACAAAGCAGAGAAGGTGCATGTTTCTACATGCACATGGACTAACTGCTCTCTGTTCATGTAATCAGAATGGGTGATTTTAGAACGTTTCATAGAATTGACTTTCTTTCAAATTGATGCCATTTATGAATCAATTGTAAGCAAATGAAATTTCAGCTTTCACCAAACTTTCACTTTGCTTTAAGCCCCTGTATTTAATTCTTCTAAACATTTCTTTCTGATTTATGGCCTTACATTCTGAAGTTTCTTTTAATATGACTTTATCTTGTTCAGCATCTTTATTCTTTTTCTCGAACACTGAACATGAAGGGCAGGAATACACACTGGACAAGACACTTATTTAATTCAGAGCTACACACACACACACACACACACACACACACACACACACACACACACACACACACACACACACACACATCTATTATAGTAGTCCACTATGTTTTTTAGAGTGGGCAGAAAACCATTAAACCAGGAAGGGACCCAAATGTATGAGGAAATCATGCAGTAATCTAAAGCCAGAAATACACCAGAGACCCTGGAGCTGCACTCCTGGCTACACCACCATGCCATCCCATATCACCAAGTAAATCTGGTATGTCTTATGCCCTGTCCCTAATGGACACTGCATTGATCACTGAGGAGATAAAGCTTATGGTTCGTCCTCCTTTATAGAATGGTAGCAGTCCCTGTTCTGCTCCATGCTTTTTCTTGCCAAAGTGTAGACCTTTGGCTCTTTCTTGAGCTGCCTTTAGTTGGAACACAATGCATGGACTTTCCCTACTGAGAGAGCAAGGGCTTATAAATAATGCAGCCTTACAGGCACAGCGAAGGAAGAATAACTGTGCAGATGTGTGCGATATAGCAAAACTCTAATGCTGTGGTTGAAACGTGAGTAAGCGCAAGAAAGAGAGGGAAAGAGAAAAAAAGAGAAAGAGAGAGAGAGAGGCCTTGTACTCATTTGACAGAAGGGTCTTTTAAGTGTTGCACCCAACATTACACTCAGGCCCCACGTCGCACCTTTTCCTACACACTCAAACACATGGTGACACACAGTGACACTGTGACACACACACACCCTCTCAAAACTCACAGAAGATGACAGCTCAGCAGTAAATAGAAATCTAAATGAGCAGCGCTGAGAGACGAGAAAGGCGAGAGAGACCAGGGACCATCTCCTCGAACTGGGTGCAGTCTGACATTTTGAGATGTTCTGTTTTTAGACAGTCGTTTTTTAGTTTGTTTTTAGACAGCTCGACCGTGCGTGTCCCTCCTGACCTACATCCAACATTAGGTTTCAGGAGGACAGAAGGAAATCACAAGGAGCAGCTCGTGTCTGTATTGTTCTTGTCTGTGTTTGGCTCTGTTAATTGTGGCTTAAGTGCTAAACAGATCAGATTTTCATTACACCTTTTTCTCTGGATATTTCCACAGGTTTTTTTTTTTTTTTTATGGAGATCCTACTCAGCCTGAAAATGAAGCATTGATTAAAGTCAATCAAAGTAAAGTATTCACTAAATCGTTCAGCTGTTTGAATGTATTCAGCTGAAATGCAACAGAAATGGAAATATTTACAGCAGCGCAAGTATAATTTGCTGGTTATTTTCAAACTCATAGCTCAATATTCTGTAAATGTGATATGGAAGAAGCAAAAGAGGTTCTGACATTCAGAATACACTGATACAGTGAGATTTTTTCTTGTTTTCCTCCAAAAATGTTTACCAAGTTCCCTTTTTGGGGCAGAAACAACGATAACATGCCACTTTACTTTACTCAGTCACTCCTTTTACAAGCCAGGTTTGTAAATGTTTACAACGTCAGTAATGTTACCTCATCAAAACGCTGATATGAATATTCTGTGTGAATATCTCCAACAAACAAGAATGTACAAGAAATTTGCGAAGAGACGAGACCTCATTAATAATGACACCGCTTTAAAAAAAAATAGAATCGAGAGACTCGTGATTTATTTATGCTATTGGCTACTGTGTAGAGCAAGCCAGCGGTTGGGGGACTCTACCATGTATCAGTCCCAGGATGTAGAAGGGTTTCTACCGGGTCACAAGAGTGTTGTAGATATGACACCAATGTGATATGAAATGTGATATAATTTATTGTGTGTTTTGCTATTTAAAAGCCACTTTTTATATTTACATATTAGATTGTGCCATATGTAAATATGTATACAGAATCGCTCCACGCTTTATCTGGCCTTTCCTGACCTCCAAGGTGTTTTACTCAAGTCCCGCTGTGTCTGCTGCTGGCACCCGAACTTCCTCATGCCCCGGCTTAAGGACGTTCGTGCCTGCCTAGTAGTTTGTACTGCCCAATTAGTGTTTGACTCATTAATATCATTCTATTAATAGATAAATTGCTAAGAGTAACATTAGCATCTTTTCACATAAACTGAGTTGATTTAGCAAAAATTATAACAGGAACATTATAGCCATAATAAATTATAGTACTTTCGATACTTTAGTACATTTGAAAGCAAATACTTTAGCAATTTTACTCGTGAACATTTAAACGAAGCACTTTTACTTTTATTGGAGTCATATTTTACAGAGTGTATTTCTGTACTTTACCTCAAGTACAAGGTTTTTGTGCTTCGTCCAGCACTGCATTCACACACACACACACACACACACACACACACACACACACACACACACACACACACACACACACAGACAGCACCAGCTAGTCCACTGGAAATTTCAAAAAGAAAATGTTTTGTAATAAAGTAATACACAGTTGATTGTTGACAACACGGACTCATCTAAAATCTTGTAGAAAAATTGCACATATAGAGCGTGTAGGGCAAAGATAGGCATGCTTCCTATGGGTCTCTATTTGCAATTATTTCAGTTTCCACTTTTGACTACTAGCTTCAATAATAAATCAATGAAAGCTAAGAACAGTCTCATCTTTGTCTCTTTATTTCCTTTCCAGTCAATAAATCATACGTGGCTTCCTCTTGATTATAATCAATACCTGCTCCCACAGCGACCTTTTTTCCCCCCATTTAAGAATAGGATTGGACCCCCCTGTTGGCTGCTGCAGTTTAAGATAGATTATATGGCCACGTGTTTGTGAACACCCAAGCATCACGTTTATAAGTACCGTAATTCTTTGAAATCCCATTTAAAAAAATTATTTTTTGGCTCTTATAAAAACCATTCTGCTGTAAAGATTTTGGAGTATGGCTAGGGAGATTTCTGATTATTTGGTTCATGAGCATTAGTGAGATCGAGTTCTAATTTTGGATGAGGACATTATATAGAATATAGATATTATATAGACAAAAACACTGGGACAACTGATTTTCCCAGTCATTTGTAGTACTTGAACAAACTGGCCCCACAAAATAAGAGGCACACAACTGTATAAGATGCATGTTTCAGCATGGCAATGCTCCTGTGCAGAAAACCAGCTCCATGAAGATCTTGAGTGTCCAGCTTCAAGCACACCCTTGTGGCTGAATGAGCACAAATCCCTACAAGCACACTCCAAAATCTAGTGGAACATCTTCAAAGAAATAAATAGGGAACGGGATGTTCAAAAGCATGTATAATCGTGATGTTCAGATGTCGACAAATATTTTTCAATAGAGCACATTTGCTCAGGAAAATTATTTCAATAGAGACACTTGTTATTGTACAATATAACTGTAAATAAAACTTTCACTTGATACATCAAGATCCTCTAATTCCTTACAGGAACATCATGACGATCGAGTATTAAGGAGTTAAGATCATTTGTGGTCCTTTTGCAGAGCAAACAATCAGCCATCCTAAGGCAGACACACAATGAATAGAAAATGGATTAGTAATGGAAATTACAAGGTGCACAACAGCAGAGGAGCGGCAGCAGGAAGTGGTCTAACCACCGCACTGGGCTTCTCTCTATTATTAATCTGTTTTTATATAGTGGTAAATAGCATCAATAATACAATGGGCTTAATTACGTATTGTATATCTCAATGCCCATAAAGAGCCACATATTCATATTTCGTGTCTTGTCCACATCTTGTATACAGCGCTTTGAAATCTATATACGATGAAATCTGAACCTTTGTTTTAAACAGTTTGAATAGATTCTGACTGATTTATAAACAGAATCAAAGCTGTAAATAAAAGCTGATTGTATCCAAGCTGGTATTTTATTATAATGACATTAGTGCATTTATGTCTGTATTTTAATAATTCCCAAGAACAGTGTTACAGTGGCTGGTAATTGTTCCCCACAGCACAAAATTGGAAAAGGGAGTCCCCAAACATCTGAAATTCAATTTCTTTCCCCTTTTTTTTTTCTTGTGCTATATCAGGAAAAAAAGAAAAGCTGCTTGTGACACTGTCTATTGTTAAACAATAGAAATAAACTGGAATTGTATTGAAGCATGGGTGACTCATCAGTCAAATCAAGTGATGATGGAAAAAAACAGGCAGAAAAGAATGGGAAAATTTTGTATAGTAATTAATGTGTGGGAAACAGTACTAAAAAGTGGTTTTACATGCAAAGTAAAACATCATGTTCACATTATGTTCAGTTCATCATGCACATATGCAATCACACACCGTGGCAAGTGTCACATATATTTAGGTCACGACAAAACACACACACACCCACACACACACACACACACACGCATACACACACGCACACACACACGCACACATCAATGATCCCTTTTGAGGCGAGTTCCTCTCAAGGTGTCTTCCTTCATTCCATTTTAGAAAGTGTTTCCTTTCCATCCTTACCACTGGCTCCCTCATTAGGGATAAACTTACAATTACAAGAAACAAACTTATAGGCACTAAACTTATACACTCTTTTATACAACTTTATAACTGCACTTAGTAAATCTTAGTAAATCTGCTTTGATACAATGTTCATTGTAAAAAGTGCTACACAAATGAAAATGCATCAAATTTAATTAAACATATATATATATATATATGTTTATATATATATATATATAATATATATTATTATATATATTATATATATATATATATATATATATATATATATATATATATATATTAATTACAATTATTATCAATAGGAACACCTCAAATTCTAATAAAAAAACAATTTTTTTGGTCTCAGACAAAGGCGTTATAAGATGCCCACACTTATATATAAACATACTGGTGCCTTGAAATGTGCTCTAAACACACACACACACACACACACACACACACACACACACACACACACACACACACACACACACACACACACACACTCCTGGCCTCATCCTTTGCTAGAAAGCATAACATAGCATAATGTTCTTTGTCTGTACCTCTTTCTCTTGTGCCAGGAGGATACCAGCTGACAAGACAACAAGCACTCATTGTTTTTTTTGGTTGCTATGGTGAGTGATCAGAGGGAGGGTTTTTTGTCAACTAGGCACACGGTGTCTTGGCAAGCTGCGCTTTGTTGCACAAACACTCATGCACATAGAACATGCACTGAAACGATATCTTATAAAATCAGGCCAAGGTTTTGTTGTGTTGTATGTTTCTTTCTATAATAATGAAGAAATATCTGTAGCACTCAGTGATTCTCCTCTGTCTTGCACTTCAGACACTTCTCCTCGATGTGCTCTAGTAGTCTACCGCACATGAACCCAGTTCGCTTCCGACCTCCATGCCTATAAATCGTTTTATCTTATTTTAGTTGCCATTGTTGCTTTTGTGCAACAGATACATAACAGTTTATTTGTTTTTATGTTTTTTTTTTTGTTTTTTAGTATCCTACTATTTTTAAAACCATTTTGCGGGAGTTTTACTTTATTCTCCCCGCACCTGCATTTATCAAATCTTGTCCCGCGCCACATTTGTAGGCGTCCTTGTGAGTGCAGGTCTCAAACCTGAAGCATACGCCCCAGCTAACAGTATGCTGAAGTTCTACCTTGGAATGGCCTCCCCTGTCACTGCACCTTAAATCCTATTGAACTGCTCTGGTATAAACTAAATCACACAGTCATAAAGAAATATCCAACTTGTGAAGAACACCTTTTGCAAGGTTTACAAGAGGCATAGCAAAGTATTTCAGCTAAATGTTTAAATGCTAAAATGTTTTAGCTAACAAAAAAAAAAAAAAACACAAACTGTCCGGATGCAAAGACTGTGTATAGCGGTTATTCATGCTAAGAGATTCATTGGCGTAAATGTGGAATGAGATGTTGGAAATGCACATACATTTTAGGGTTAGGTGTCCATAAGCATTTGTCTATTGAGTAGCTAGGAAACATTAGCATTGACTGCAACTAGCAATGTCCATCTGATTTGGTGCACTGTCCCAGCACTGTATTTTGATGGGATTTTGATGGTGGCTTTACATCTTTTAGTCACCTATGTGTCATTACAGATATTACAGGAAAATGACTTTAGAATAATTATCAATAAATCTAAAGGCCATTACACCTGGGAAGCCAGAGGTGACATTTTCAATATCCTCCCTTTGTTTAACGATTTCCAACACAGCTTTTATCTTTTCTGGCAATTATATACAGTTCAGGCTGCTGTTACACTAAACTTTCAGCAGGTGAATGTTTTTCAAGTACCTGTTGTGAATATGGGCATCAACTGCACTTGACTATTTTAAATGATCCAATGTTGTTTTTGTGTTTAGTGACAGTGTACTGGATAAAAGAGGATACTGTGATCCTGCTACAACCAATGCTTTCTTCGTATTTTACTTTCTAAAGAATTTATGCCATGATGTACCACTTAAGGATCAGTTGAAGATCTTCAGGAGATACAAATTCCCAGGTCAGAGTTCACCAACTTGAACTTTAGAACGCAGTGAGAAGCCAAATATCCAATCCGTCCGATGTGTATGTACGGAATTCAATAGATTTAAATGCCTAATGTGCCTCACACTAGCAACACAAATATGAAAACAGGAATATCTATGCTGATTTTAAAATGGTATCAATGCTGCATTATTGACATTACAGTGGTAATGATGAAATTGGGAAAGAGTAAAAGCCTCCACTCTTTTGTGAAAATGTTCCACTAGATTCTGGTGTGTGTTTATGTGAAGATTTGTGCTCATTCAGCCATTTAGGAAAGTCAGGTACTGATGTAGGTAAGGTGAGGAGGCCTGAGGTGAAGTCAGCGTTTTAAATCATCACAAGGAATAGGGTTGATATTGTGATATGTAGGGTATGTCATGCTTTGATTTATTCCTTGAATGCTAATGGCAAAGTTCTGCTCTGTCTGCTGTTCACACAGAGGTGTTGGAGCTCAGCTGAACACTCTTATAGAACAACATTGTGTACAGGTTTTTGCTGGTATTAACATTTGTTATTATTATTATAAGGCAAATTATGAATATTCTCTTGATAGGACACTATTCCAACCATCACAGGATATCACACACATATTCACACATTGAGGCAACTTAGGGATCTTTTATTATTATTGGCTTGAATAACAAAAACCCAACATGCTGCAAAATTGTTTATCGCCGGAAAAAGTACACAAAAAAGAGCAAAAAAAAACCCCAACCTTAATTAATTAGTGACTCCAGGTCATTTCTTCTGTGCTTATAAACCTAACGACATGTTATAATACACCATCACTGACCTTTGACACTTTGTAAGAAGGATGTGCGGTCATTACAGAATGTCCATGTCATTATGCAGGCACTATTCCTGACGGAAAACTACATTTCACGCTCCCATTTCCATTCATTCTTTAATCTAATCACAAATTAAGCCTTTTTTGCTGGATTCAGACTTGTGCATTAAGCTCTATTCAGAGAAAATAAAACATCATCTTTAGATTTCATGTCTACTGCGTGTAGCCCATGTATGCTATTAAGCAGAAGTGACAATATTCAGTGTGCTGTTTTTTTTCTTGTGGTTTATGGTAATCAGTAATCAAATAAAAAGTTGGAATATTTTTAAACATTTTCATTACATGGTTTACTTGCACAGTGTGAAATAGAAAAGAGGCTAGGTTTGTATTAATATATACTATATGGACAAAAGTTTGTGGAAACCTGACCATAAGAATTGTATGTGCTTTTGAAAATCCCATATCACATTTAGTCTCCATTTGCTGTTATAATAAGCTCCATTCTTTCACAAGATTTTGTAGTGTGTTTGTAAAGATTTGTGCTGATTCAGCTATAAGGACATTGTAGTCTGGTATTGATGTAGGCTGTGGAGCTTTGTCGTGCAGTCAATGTTCTAATTCATCCCAAACATGTTCAATAGCGTTGGAGCCAGAACCTTATTGCAGGCCACTCAAGATCTTGCTCTCCAACCCATGTAAAGCATATCTTTATGGAGCTGGCTTTGTGTACAGGGGAATTGTCATGTTGGAACAGGTTTGGCTCTTCTAGCTGAAGTAAAAGGAAAGATTTATGCTACCAAATCCAAAGACACCCTATACAATTGTGTGCCTCCAACAATTTGGGGAGGAACCACATATGACTGGAAGCCAGGCTGAGAGAAGAGGTGACCATCTGTAAACAACAGTATGGTTTCATGCCGAGGAAAAGCGCCACAGACGCATTATTTGTTTGAGAATGTTGATGGAGAAGTATAGAGAAGGTCAGAAGGAGTTGCATTGTGTGTTTGTGGATTTAGAGAAAGCGTACAACAGAGTGCCAAGAGAGGAGATGTGGTACTGTATGAGGAAGTCGGGTGTGTCAGAAAGACTCGTTAAAGGTGGAGGTTGGACTACATCAAGGATCGGCTCTGAGCCCTTTTCTGTTTGCAGTGGTGGTAGACAGGTTGACGGATGAGGTCAGACAGGAGTCTCCCTGGACTTTGATGTTTGTGGATGATACTGTGATTTGTGGTGAGAGTAGGGAGCAGGTGGAGGTATGCGCTGAAGAGAAGGAGAATGAAAGTCAGTAGGAGTAAGAGAGAGTACATGTGTGTGAATGAGAGGAAAGGCCATGGAATGGTGCGGTTGCAAGCAGAAGAGGTGGAGAAGGTGGAGGAGTTCAGGTACCTGAGATCAACAGTGCAAAGTAATGGAGAGTGTGTTAGAGAAGTGAAGAAAAAAGTGCAGGCAGGGTGGAGTGGGTGGAGAAGAGTGATAGCAGGAGTGATTTGTGATAGAAGAGTATCTGTAAGAGTGAAAGGGAAAGTTTATAGGACTGTGGTGAGACCTGCAATGTTTAGAGACAGTGGCATTGAGTAAAAGACAGGAGGTGGAGCTGGAGGTAGCAGCAAGATGGAGCTGAAGATGTTGAGGTTTTCATCGGGAGTGACGATGATGGACAGGATTAGAAATGAGTTTATTAGAGGGACAGCGCATGTAGGACGTTTTTGAAGACAAAGAGAGAGGCCCGATTGAGATGGTTTGGACATGTGTAGAGGAGGGACATGGGGTATATGGGTAGAAGAATGCTGAGGATGGAGCCACCAGGAAGAAGGAAAAGAGGAAGGCCAAGGAGAAGGTTTATGGATGTGGTGAGGGAAGACATGCAGGTAGTTGATTTGAAAGAGGCAGATGTAGAGGACAGAGTAGTATGGAGACGGATGATCTGCTGTGGTGACCCCTAATGGGAACAGCCAAAAGAAGATGATATTTTACTATATTATTCTTTGTATTACACATGTTAGATTCATTTACTTATATGCTTGAAAGTGAACATCACCAGATTTAGCATGTGTATGTTTACTAGAAAGTCTAAATTACATGTGAGTGGAAAAGTCAGGTGTCCCAATATTTTTGTCCGTATAGTGTATTATTAGTAGGTGTATTTAAGCAATCAAATTAAGTGCACTCAGGAACCAAAAAGCAACCTCTTCCAATATTTTTTCAAAGTCACACTAACTAATCATGGGCTACAGTGAGCCAAATTTCTTCACACTCTGATATGTAGCATGAGCGGAAAATAACAATGTGTGTTCGAGTCGCTTCATGAGTCTCAAAGGAAGCATGGTATATCCTTCAACCTCTCTGGTTGGAAAAAAATAAATGCTGAATATGTACAAACTGCGCACTCATAAAGTGGGATCGTTGCCATGGAAATCACGTAAAGGCTTCGTCAAGGGGTTTAAGTAAATGGACTGGATTTTAAAGCCTGAACATAAGTGTGCCATTTTTGAAGCAAAGTATATAGGTGTCAAGTCCAAAAACTTTATTTCAGGCCATAAAAACAATAACAGAGTGCGGGCAGTTGAGAAAATCAGCTTATGACCAATCAAGTGAGTACTAATGCGAATATTATCATACTAGGAAATGTGCGCCTGTGTGAAAATCGAGAACAGGAACTCATCGACTAAGAAGCGTGCTAATAGGAAAAGAGACACATTAGACTCATCTCAAAAAGACCTTGCTCATGGCTAATGACCTAAACGCTGTTTAAATGGCAAGTCTGTAAGACCGTCCTCACCAGTGACCCAGGGACCTAAAACATGACTTTTAAAAATGACTGTTGTCTTGAGCAGTTGGGAGAACGCACTTCTCTGGTGCTGGTTTTGTCTCGTACACACTCAGTTCTGCATTCTCTTCAAGTGCTGTGACTAAGACAATTCTGTCAACATATACTCACATCTACCAGATGGATATGAATAGGAATCCAATCCCAGCCCCAGAATGTCTGATCATTTGAAACTGCGTAGCATCCTCCCCATGCTTCTAAACCCCCCACCCCAACACACAAACATTACTAACACTATCATTTACCATCACCTCCATAAGGCACTTGTGCCCGTCTATACATCAGTGATGAGGTGAGTCCATCCCTCGCCCTTCTAAAATAGGATGGGGTGGGGGTGTTCACATGCATGAGTCACATCTGCGCCACACTATATCCAAATGACTCAGTTAAGCTACCCAGAAAAAGCTTCTATTTGAGGGTAAACCAGTATTCAAGCATGTATAATTACAAGCCTTCGCCATTTTCAAACACAAAACAAACAATATATACATTTAAAAACAGGTGAGGTCAGTAAACCAGAATGCATACAAACCATATACAAGATTAATACACCTATTTCTAAACATGTTAAATAACTAGAATAAGTTAAATAACTTGAACTGCACATGTACAAATATACAATATCTACACGTAAATATATATATACGATATTTTTCTTTGCTATAATGAGAAAGGTTAAAGGAAAAGGAAAAGAACTGCCAGACTGGTAAAGCTGACAAGAAGACTACTCCAACTCAGATAATTATTTTACAACTCTGGTCAACAGAAAAGCAGCTCAAAACACAACATGCTAAACCTAAAAATGAGACTTAAAGTCAAATATTCTAGTATGAGCTTAAGAAAAAGCCTCCAAGACTTAAATCCTGAAGATATCACAGCCATCTATGGATGGATCTATACCAAAATATGGGAGCTCAGTGGTTAAAGTGGTGGGTTACTGATCAGAAGGTCCAGAGTTCAAGCCCTGCCAAGCTGCCACTATTTGGCCCTTGAACAAGGCCCACCTTAACACTCTGTGCTCCAGGATTGCTGTATCATGGCTGACCCTGTACTCTGACCCCAGGTTCTGAACAAGCTGGGATATGTGAAGAAAATAATTTCACTGTGCTGTAATGTATATGTGACATAAAGGCTATTCCATATACAAATAACTGGCTGGGCATTAGTTATGGCATGCTCATTCTACTGTCAATCAATATCACAATAACAAGTCATGGGCATCAGTGAGTTTATGGGCAGATACAAATTACCTGACCTTTATATTTGCTTCATTCTATGGGCAGATGGAGGAAAAATGCACCACAAGTCATTTCTAACTCATAATTCAACCTAGTTATGACTTTAATAACCTTATATTTGGTGTATTATAGTAGATCAGTTAAAATATAGTCAAGATACAGTATTTTCCCAAGGTACAATGAAAAAAGGTCAGAGGAGATTTGCCAGACTGGTTCAAGCTGACTGGAAGAATACCACAACTCAGATAATCACGCTTTACAACTGTGGTGAGCAGAAAAGCATCTCAAAGAACATTATGATCCACTGAAATGCACTACAACATTAGAGATTGCAGTGGGAATCACACTCTTGATGTCACCCAAATAAGGATGGGTTCCCTTTTGAGTTTGGTTCCTCTCAAGGTTTCTTCCTCATAACATCTAAGGGAGTTTTTCCTAGTCGTTATGGCTGCTCATGCACACCATTCACCTTAACTGTTAATTTCTGTAAAGCTGCTGTGAAAAGCGCTATAGAAATAAACTTGACTTGAATTGACTTGACTTGGGAATAGGTGAGTTACTTTTTGTTGGCCTGGGTTTAAACAGTGATGTTTGATGCGGCAGAACACTTGACATTATATGGCATTTTGCAGTCACCCCCATCCTTATCCAGCAATTTATTTTATACAGCTGAGCAATTAGGACTTTGCTTGGGGTCTCCACAGTGGCAGCATGGCACTGCCTGCACCTTGACCATACTGTACAGTGTCTTTAAACATTTATGTAACAATGAGAATGCTTAACAATCCTTATTTCTTCCTCCCTGTCTCCCTCCATTTTTTTTCACCTTCTCTACCTCTCTCTCCCTCTCTCTGTTGAGTTAAACATTCTTCTGAAATACCAGTGACCAGTGCTCCTGTATCTTTCCTCTCTTATTCATTTGTATGCCCTACTTCTGGAAGGAGTTCTCTTCTATTGGAGGTCACTCTGCGAAGCTGGGAATGGTTCCACATCAACAGCCTAAAAACCCATGAAGTTGCCGAGCAACTCAAAATCTATGAGGATGGATTTAAGATCAACAGTGTGTCACAAAGGCTTAGAACCACAGGTTACAGGAACAGTTTTGCATTTAAGTGCCTATTACTGAACAGCACACCTCAACATTAATGGACATGCGTTGCCACCCAGATGGGTGTGTGCTTGCGCGTGCATGCGTGTGTGTGTGCATGCGTGTGTGTGTGTGCATGCGTGTGTGTGTGTGTGTGTGTGTGTGTGTGTGTGTTTGCTAGTTTTATACAAAATCCTTAGTGGTGCATAACATCATGTTCACATCATGTTCAGTCACACACACTGACAAGTATCAGACATATTCAGGTCACGACAACACACACACACACACACCACACACACACACACACACACACACACACACACACACACACATACACACACTCCCCAAATAAGAATGGGTTCCCTTTTGAGTCTGGTGCCTCTCTAGGTTTTTTCTTGCCACAGTCACCACTGGCTCACTCATTAGGGATAAACTTAAAATACTTAAAAAGAAACAAATAAAATGATAGGCACTAAACTTTGCGTTCTTTTATCTACCTTTATAATCACTCCATCTCTGTAAAGCTGCTTTGAGACAAATTGTCTATTGTTAAAAGCGCTGTACAAATAAAAAAAAATTAATACTGAAATTCCAATCCGAAGTCCAACACCATAACCACTGAGCTTTGTGTACTTTATATCCGATGCACAGTTTATGTAATCCGCTCTGTGTTTAGTTATTGAGCATTTGTTCGCTCGCTAGTCAAGCAGAGCTAAAACTAAGCAAATTGAGAGAGAAACGAGCTGGGAAGTTGGACTTTTATGTGTTTAAGTTGCACTTTACTGCTCACTCACCATATCGTTAATAAATTAAAACACACACGCGTTCTTATCCTGGGTCTGCTGTGTTCTATGAGCAGTGCTGCTATAAAAAAAATTACGAGCAGCCTGATTACCATTTTATTTTTATTTTAAGTGTTTGATATGTGACCGCTGTGTTCCAGCCTGTTGTTTTGTGGCTGGTAATTCATAAATATTAGGGGGTCAGAGTGACAAAAACTACATGCACGCAACAGTATACTTGGTCTACCAGCTGGCTTTGGATTTTAATGAGTGGACAATGCAGGGCTTCTGGATCTGTCTGCCAGTGAATTCTATACAAACACAAGCTTACAAAAACAAAGCCACCAGTTACTGAGATTACATGGTTGTTGCCCTGACGCAAACAAAGGCACAAGGCAAACAGCATGCCTCAGTTTTACTTTGTGCGTGCATGTGTGTGTGTGTGTGTGTGTGGTGTGTGTGTGTGTGTGTGTGTGTGTGTGCACGTCCGGTAAGACAGACACAGGTCTGAATATTTAATAATCAATTAAACACAAATGTATATTTGCATTACATTCAGATTTCCATTCTGTGATTTAAAAAAAACCTTTCTCCATGTCCATCACACACACGGACCCTCGCATCCTGTCAACCCACATTTCTACAGCACAATTAATTGTTCATTAGGAAGTCAGCAGGTAGTAAAAAGAAGTTGATGATTAACTTCTAACAACAGAGCTACAGGTAGGCATGGAAACAGGGACATGATATAGGCAGGGAGAAATGCACACCCACTACGAGACGTCAGATTACATAAGACATATTTCTTCCCACCGGGGGGTGTGTGTTAAAAATATGATGAATGAATGCCAGCTTTGTAGACTAGTCCATTTAGTAAATATCTTGGTTCAGCTTGGTTCAATCGTCTGTAAGAAGAAGCCCATTTTCTTATTATATGAGGAGTTTCAATTAGCAATACTTTAATAAGGTTTTATTCAGTAGATGGACTAAGGGATATCAGAAGTACCCTGTATTGGACATGGTTATATCATTTTCTCCAGAGGAACATCAGTGAAAATGGACATCATGATGAGAGGCGGGGAGAGAGATACTATAGAGAGGGGCAGACATGCAAAACGGATTAAGGTTCCTTAAAATTCACTTAAAAAGCCTATAAAAAAATGAGCACTACTTCCTACTCAACAGCTACAGCATGTCAAATTCCGCTTTTACACCACCGTCAGTCCGGCTGTCTGTTTTTATTAAAGACGTTATTAATAACAAACAGCTCTTAGATAAAGTACACCAGTCCAATAGACTGAACATTACTAGTCTATAAATAGTTCGCTTTCTAGAAATGCTTCATGGCAACAGAGAAACGCATCCGAGTATAACTCAGTGGTATCTACAGTATCAGATATACAGGGATTTTGCAGGATAAGTGATTCATTAAAATCCCCAATTGTCATGTACAGTAATTGTACTCGTAATATCGGAGGTCGATGCAAGTGCTGAGTAAGGATGTTTTATTATATTTAATGGGCAAATAATACAAAATCACAGGCATAAATATAAATAGAGAACGGGCAAGGGTCAGATGTTCAGCAAACAATGCGTAGGTGACACACAAGCGAGAAACAACAAACTGAAAACGAGATAGAAACCTGGGAAAAGATGAATCATGGAACACAAAACAGCTTAATTTAATTCATTACTTCATGGAAACTAAACCCACACATAGGGGCATATATATATGAGCAATAATCAAATGCAGAGGCGAGAACAGCCGAACCAATGATGAGATGGAGCTGAGGCATTACCAAAAAAAGGACACATGTAGTGGTGTGAGCCAGTTTGTGCTTCGTGGTAGTTCAGGTCTGGAGACATACTTGGCCACTACATCATCAGTGGAGGAGTGATAGCTCAGTGGTTAAGGTGCTGGGTTACTGATCGGAAGGTCAGGGGTTCAAGCCCTGGTATTGCCAAGCTGCCACTCTTAGGCCCTTGAGCAAGGCCATTAACCCTCTGTGCTCCAGGGGTGCCGTATCATGGCCGACCCTGTGCTCTGACCCCAGCTTCACAGCAAGCTGGGATATGCGACGAACGAATTTCGCCGTAAAGTATATGTGACAAATAAATTCTATTCAAATATAGCTTGAGGCAGTTGTTCATCTTGGCAGTGTGTTTGGGGTCATTTTCATGTTGGAAAACCAGAACATGGAGGGCATCATGTTCTGCTTTAGAATGTCACAGTACATGTTGGAATCCATGTTTTCCTCAATAAACCGCAGCTCCCCAGTACCAGCGGCACTCATGCAGCCCCAGACCATGATTCTACCACCACCATGCTTGACTGTTGCCAAGATACACTTTTCTTGGTTCTCCTCACCAGAGCGTCACCACACATGCTGGACACCATCTGAGCCAAACAAGTTTATCTTAATCTCATCAGACCACAGGACATGGTTCCAGTAATTCATGATCTTGGACAGGTTGTCTTCAGCAAATTGTTTACATGCTTTCTTGTGAACCAGCTTTCTTCTGGAACGACAGCCATGCAAACCGACTTGTTGCAGTGTGCGGCGTGTGGTCTGAGCACTTCCACTTCTGCAACCTCTAAATCAAGTTTAATTTCTATAGTATTGTCTTTTGAGAAGATATACTAAATGGTTGCTAAAATGTGAGGGGTGTACTCACTTTTGTGAGATACTGTATACTGTATCCATTCAAAATGTAAAGTCTCTATCTATCTATCTATCTATCTATCTATCTATCTATCTATCTATCTATCTATCTATCTATCTATCTATCTACCACCAGTCAACAATTCTGATGAGATCATTCTGCAGTTCAGATACTCATCAGAATTGTCCAATTAAAAGCTGTATAGAATCTGAAGTGTTCCACTTACAATATTATCATAATCAACTTGCAGGAGAGATGTTTATTATCTTATTTAATTATTATAGATTTAGATAATATCATTTTTTTCTTATATTATTGTTAATGTTGTAATTTCTATGAGTTTATATGTGCTATAGGCATAAGATAAATAACTTCTGAAGGAATTCCACCCCTGACACGATGGGGGCACTGGTGCAAGAGCATACAGTGTTGTAACCGTACACATGGAGCCACGGGAGAAAACCTTCAAGCTGTATCATTTGTTTTATTTTGCAATTCATGTTTCTTTAGTTCAATAAAATTACTGCATTGAATATACATTTTCTCGATCAGCCTCTGGATGTATTTATGCATTTAAACACACGTCAGAGCAAACAGACTGCTTTAACTTTCCCCAAGATGGACAAAAAAAGGACAAAAGACAAAATGGGTGACTCTAACCTTGTTTTTACAAACCTTGACATAGTTGACACCATATAGCGTGAGTCATGCTGTAAATGTGTCTTTGGCTGTTAGAAAGTGTTCATTTTATGTAGTTTTCTAACTGTGTGCTGATTCAGAAGGGAATAGCTCAAAGTATTTCTGCCAGCTCAGGACGCTTTGAGCCTAAATTTGGTTTTAGGAACTACTTTCAATTGGCAAAAAGGGCCATTCCTAACCTTTACCCTGTAGGGGTCTCTGATTTCAGTAAGTATTTCATGTAAAGATTAATTCAATAATGTTTAATCAAATTATATACATTTTTAGAACATGACATTGTCAGTGACATGACACTGATGTTGGACATCAGCACAACTTTGTATGAAGCACCACTATGGGCTTTCATGTCAGAGCAGGTGGTGATGTAAGCTAAATGCCTTTGCCTATTTAAAAGAAAGGAAAACCGCTACTTAATATATGCTACCCTGACTTCCTGTTTTAGTGCAAATTAACTCAACACATCGAATGACACTTTGTGTTTCAAGGCACTTCACAGGTACTGTGAATTAATTGCACATACTTAGTAAGGGATTGTGTAAATAAGCTGCAAGGTGTGTAACAGTATTTTATACTGTATAATGTACATATAGCATGATGAAAAACATATCATGCTTTTATGTATAATGTACTTGTGAATGTAATCTGGCATCTGATCAGAAATGAACATAGAAATGTGGTTAAGATTGTGAAAACAAAAT
>JBCEWE010000077.1:1264647-1304647 GCA_039877035.1 Silurus lanzhouensis
TTAAATTCAATTTTTATTTGTTTAGTGCCTTTAACAATGGACACTGTCTCAAAGCAGCTTTACACAAATAAAGCGGTAATGAAAGAATGTATCTTCACAACAACAACTTTTTTTTGGCTTCTCCCATTAGGGGTCGCCACAGCGGATCATCCGCATGTTTGATTTGGCACATGTTTTTACGCTGGATGCCCTTCCTAACGCAACCCTCCCCATTTATCCGGGCTTGGGACCGGCACTAAGGCTTGTGCAACCCTAATGGCTGGGGTTGGTTCCCTGACCGGGGATCGAACTAGGGCCGCAGCGTTAAGAGCGCCGCATCCTAACCACTAGACCACCAGGGAACCTAAAGAATTTATCTCCACAAGCAGACTCCAAAAGCAAGTGGAACAACTTTCCAGAAAAGTGGAGGTTCCTAAAACAGCCCACTAAATTTCGGATGGGATGTTTAAAAAGCACATAAATCATATGGTCAAGCGTCCACAAAGTTGTGCCCATATAGTCTACAAATACATAGTAACCATAGTAACATACATTGACAATTGCATACAGAGTGACACACAATCTTTCTCTCTGTCTCTCTCTCTTTCTCTCTCACTCTCTAATAACTATTTCTTATAAGTCATTCAAATACATTTTATTTTAGCACACTACTTTATGATTTAAAGCAGACAGCGTTCTCGATCTAACAGCACACATAAAATAACTCAGATGAATGCATATTTTTATCCTTTCAGTCAAATCATATTACAAGCGTAATTACAAGCCTACTTACATTTTCCTTTTATTATTACATTTTTTTATTGCTGCTGGTCTCTGAAAGCTACCTAACACATTTTGTTGTATCGCTACAATGACAATAAAGTCTCTAAGTCTAAGTTAAAATCATGTAACGCACATCTAGCTGTAGCCATAACCTTTAACCTTCCATGGCTAGCAGGTACATACTGAACTGCATGTGTTGACCTTGCAGAATGCAGATCAAAACAGTCACCATATACATGTTAATGCATGTAAGAATCACTTAGATCCATTTACCTTGAAAGGGAGGCAATAAATAAAATGCAGATATGAAGAAATATAGGCCCGAGTGTATGTCAAGCAGAAGGTCACTCCGACTGAGAGGTGTATGAGTGTGGCTCCCTTCCAGCCGTTTAATTCTGTAAAAGCTTAATTAAAATGATTTAGTCAAAGAGGCTATCAGCCTAGTGGCACGACACGGGAGCAGGCACCAATTATGCAGCCTTTGACAAGCGCGAGATCCAATTTCCTCCTAGCTGGAGCAGCACCTCATTCAACTGACACGAACGATGAGCAATCGGCGAAGAGAAGCGAGTGACAGCGAGTTAGCCGATATAATCCGAGGGTAGTGCGAATGCTAGATCTGAGACAAGGATTTCTTCTGATTTGATGAATTAGATACACAACGATCTAAAGAAAGAGCACTTTGATATATGAAAACATATTTACAAGTTCTCTGAAAACCTTGCTTGGAGTACAAGTTATGATTAGCGGTGCAATGATTTGCATTCACACACGTCCTACAGTGCAAAGTAAAGAGAATTGGGATGGGGGGGCACAAACAGATCAGGTAATTTGTATTAAAAACAAGTTAAAAGCGTTAGATAAAAATCCTCCAAAGGCTGATTGTGCTACACTGGCGATTTGTAATCTCTGCACAGACTACCAGTTCAATTAAAGGACACCAAGTGTACTGTACCTGCCTTATCCGACTCATTAATGAAGTAAAATCCCTGCAGTGACTAAAACAGGCCATCGTTTTAACGTGTAACCAGCTAAGTAAAAAGGCTGTTGTCACTGTAGTATTATGCTGAAAGCGTCTGTGGTCAGCAGTACATGAACAGCATGATGGATTGATGTGTACATGAACATTAGCAGGAACTCTCACTAACACAGAGTGGTTCAAGCTCCCCTAGAGACGAGGAGAAAATACGAAATAGGGAACACAATATGCAGGAGAGAGATAACAGATGAGTACGGAAAGAAATGGGGCTTCAGTGGAATACAAACATGGAAAAATATTACACGAATATGTGAAATCAGGCTCTATGAGTTATGAGCCGTTTTTGCTGACAAAAAAACCCCCCAAACCATCAGAATGTCTAGTGATTTTCAGTAAAAATGCCACCATAAACCATCAGCTGTTAACTGTTAAAACCATTACCACATGGTTTCCAATGTATATTGTGTTGGTGTAGATCAACTCATTATCATCATCAAACCTATTGATATTGTAGAAATGTATTGGACTCTGCTTCATGATGTTCAAATAGCCCCTATTGGTGTCCAGTACTGTAGATACCAACGTGGGGGCTACAAAATGCCATAGATGTTCTCTTGGCCTGTAATGGTATCTTCTAGACATAACATGTTAATCAAAGGAAATCCACAAAAGATTGTACCAGTAGAGACCTGAAGAGACCATTCCAGTTTCAATTAAAACCATTCCGATTCCAATTCTAACCATTAAAAACCAAAACAAATAAAAATGTTGGAGATGCTATTGTTTTGTTTCCTTTTTTTTAACAGGGCTGTATTTTTAACTCAACCAGCATTAGAAAAACAATCAAGACTTCTTCATGACTTTATGTACAAATACATTTGGAATAGTGAAGAGTAAGCAGGGCTTCACTTTACTATTATAATTTCAAAGAAAAACAGCTTAATGTCAATATTAATGACTAATTTTATTCAGTATTCTAGGCATAATTTTCTTTAAACATAAAAAATACATTTTTTGTATCGTTTCCAGAAATATGAGCAGAATCTTTTTATTTGATTTTATTTTCTATATTATTTGACCACCAAACCAATTATGTGTTTATATCTCATGTCTATAATTGTAACACTGAAAACTTGTGCATGCATTGTGTTGTTTTATTCTTAAATGATTAGCACTCAAGGAAGATGTTGAGGTTTCCCACCTTCAAAGTGTTAACCCATGAGACTTGCAGCTCTTAGATCAGCATTAAAGATGCATTAAAGAAGCTCAATTTAAACTTAAGGACTGCATCTTTAGTACAGCCAGCATTTGTCATTTCATTTGGTCAGAGCAAACTTGCAAAAATGATCGAAACAGAAACCGTTGAATGAAAATGAAACAGTTAATGTTAGCCACAGCTCACATGATCTGTACAGTGTTTGACTCCAAACTGCTAAATGTAGAGACCAATTAATATGCTGGAAAAAAAAATTATTGGATGTTAAGAGCATGCAAGTTCATAGCAAAATATGCCTGTGTGAGTTCTTTTTAAATCTCATCCCTCATTATGGATATTTACATGATACGGCCAAAAAATTGTAGACACCAGACCATAAGATTTTATTAACATCCCATTCCACATTTAGTCCCTATTTGCTGTTATAATAACCTCAATTTTTCTGTGAAAATGTTCAACTAAAATTTTAGAATGTGCTTGTGGAGATTTGCCCAAAGTTGTTCGATAGGGTTGAGGTCCGAGCTCTATAGCAGGCCACTCAAAATCTTTTACTCCAAAATATGTAAAGCATATCTTCATGGAGCTGGGTTAGTTTAAGTGAACGCAAAATTTAAAGCTACTGCATCCAAAGACATACGATACACTTACATGCCTCCAAGTTGGTGATAACAATTCAGGGAAGAACCACATATGGCTGGAAAAGTCACATGTACATGTGTGTATATCTATTGTATTGAGATATGTGATCGTGTGTTACCACCTACCGTATGTATAACACTTATTATGTCTCCTAAAATCATCTTATTCTACGTTTTCAGAGCCTCATTGGCATTAAACAACAGAACAGATACTAAGTTGCATTTGACACCCTACCATGCAACAGAGTAGAAAGCAAGCACAGAGGCAGGAGACAGAAATGTTTATATGTAGACACGAAGCAACTCCACTAATCCAGTTACACAAAGCCAGAAACACACTGTAACGCAAGGAAACCACCAAGCTCTCCAGCAATATCATCAAATGCTCCTGGGTAAACCTGAAAGATGTTGACTTACAATTTTTTCAGATTCATTACAAGTCTTTACAAATCTACCTGTTTTTGAACAAACTGTCAAATACCGTTGGTCCAAAAAAGCTTCTTTTTTGAGACAAACAGCTTTTCGATGTGAACTTTCTCCCCCACTCTCCAGCTGCCCAGGTTCTGTGTCAAATCTGTTTGCCCTAATCATGTACTACAACAGCCTGGAACAAATGGCAGCTGGTATGTAACTTTAAACCCTCAGGTGCGTGCTAGACGGCTAATATCATTAGAAGGGCATTGTGTTCATTGAATTTAGTCATAATTGTATTGCGTGTGGTTTAAATCAGTAACAGGCTTTGGCAGATAAGTGGGGGGAAGCTGTCACTGTGTTGACCCCCTCAGGAATTATAGAAAAGTGAAGCACTAAAAAGTACTACATACTGGACTGTGGCCTGGGTGATTCTGTAAGTACTCCATTAACAGCTTCATGTAAGGTCAACACACTGTGATATTAACGCATACATTAAAGCATGATTAGAAATAACCAGCTCTATATGTTATTAAAATGTGTACCTTAGTAATGGACAGTGCAGTCTGGGTCAAAGGCCAAATCTCTATGTACACAAGACATGGTATACATGTACACTGTTTAGACAAACGCATTGGGTCACCGGCAATATGTGGTTCGTTCCTGAACTTTGGTCAGAAAGTTCGAGAAACACAATTGTATAAGATGTGTTAGCATTATATACTATCAGGGCTTTTAATTAATTAAAATGTTTCATCGCAACTTAATTGCACATTTTTGTGCGTGTGTGTGTGTATATACACACACACACACACACACACACACACACACACACACACACACACACACACACACACACACACACACATATACAGTAAGGAAAATAAGTATTTGAACACCCTGCTATTTTGCAAGTTTTCCCACTTAGAAATCATGGAGGAGTCTGAAATTGTCATCGCAGGTGCATGTCCACTGTGAGAGACAAAAAAAAAAAAATCCAGAAAACACAATGTATGATTTTTAAACTATTTATTTGTATGATACAGCTGCAAATAAGTATTTGAACACCTGTCTATCAGCTAGAATTCTGACCCTCAAAGACCTGTTAGTCTGCCTTTAAAATGTCCACCTCCACTACATTTATTATCCTAAATTAGATGCACCTGTTTGAGGTCGTTAGCTGCATAAAGACACCTGTCCACCCCATACAATCAGTAAGAATCCAACTACTAACATGGCCAAGACCAAAGAGCTGTCCAAAGACACTAGAGACAAAATTGTACACCTCCACAAGGCTGGAAAGGGCTACGGGGAAATTGGCAAGCAGCTTGGTGAAAAAAGGTCCACTGTTGAAGCAATCATTAGAAAATGGAAGAAGCTAAACATGACTGTCAATCACCATCAGACTGGGGCTCCATGCAAGATCTCACCTCGTGGGGTCTCAATGATCCTAAGGAAGGTGAGAAATCAGCCCAGAACTACACGGTAGGAGCTGGTCAATGACCTGAAAAGAGCTGGGACCACCGTTTCCAAGGTTACTGTTGGTAATACACTAAGACGTCATGGTTTGAAATCATGCATGGCACGGAAGGTTCCCCTGCTTAAACCAGCACATGTCCAGGCACGTCTTAATTTTGCCAATGACCATTTGGATGATCCAGAGGAGTCATGGGAGAAAGTCATGTGGTCAGATGAGACCAAAATAGTACTTTTGAGTCATAATTCCACTAAACGTGTTTGGAGGAAGAAGAATGATGAGTACCATCCCAAGAACACCATCCCTACTGTGAAGCATGGGGGTGGTAGCATCATGCTTTGGGGGTGTTTTTCTGCACATGGGACAGGGCGACTGCACTGTATTAAGGAGAGGATGACCGGGCCATGTATTGCGAGATTTTGGGGAACAACCTCCTTCTCTCAGTTAAAGCATTGAAGATGGGTCGAGGCTGGGTCTTCCAACATGACAATGACCCGAAGCACACAGCCAGGATAACCAAGCAGTGGCTCTGTAAGAAGCATATCAAGGTTCTGGCGTGGCCTAGCCAGTCTCCAGACCTAAACCCAATAGAGAATCTTTGGAGGGAGCTCAAACTCCGTGTTTCTCAGCGACAGGCCAGAAACCTGATCTGTGTGGAGGAGTGGGCTAAAATCCCTCCTGCAGTGTGTGCAAACCTGGTGAAAAACTACAGGAAACGTTTGACCTCTGTAATTGCAAACAAAGGCAATTACATTATGTCTCTCACAGTGGACATGCACCTACGATGACAATTTCAGACCCCTCCATGATTTCTAAGTGGGAGAACTTGCAAAATAGCAGGGTGTTCAAATACTTATTTTCCACACTGTATATGTGTGTATATATATATATATATATATATATATATATATATATATATATATATATATATATATAGTATATATACAGTAATCCCCTGTTTTACCGCAAATTTCGAGCCCCCCGGTTTATCTCAGAATTGCGTTTGCCATATAACTATATTTTTTTTCCTGATTTTCCCGGTCTGCCGCGGATAGCACAATAGACCAAAAAACGTTTTATGTTAAAATAATGAAATGTATAAAAAAAAAAAGAATTATTCATTTTAAAATAAAGTCAAATATTAATACAGTACAGTACAGAAAGTAAAGAATGCAGTGATGTCTATCTTTAACTCCGCCTCGCCTCTTTTTTGACGTCATATGACACTTCAACCAATAAACAAGCAGAGTAACTACGCATAGGCTACGCTAATACAGAACTGTTTACTGTACAGTACATGTACTCAATATGTGAATGTGATGCAGTGTACTGTATTTCTACCAACGTACACAAAATTCATCTCGCTATATTCTTGCAAATGTTTTGTGTGTGTGTTGTTTAAAGGGTGGGAGGAAGTTTTATGGCTTAGACAATAAAAAATCATTTTTGGGGTATATATATATATAAGTATTTTGATGTGCAGTGGCTTAGTCACTGTCCATACTCTTTAGACGCACTTACATTTATACAAACAATACATTTACACTTTGAACACCCATAATGAATACATATCAGGAATAAAGAATTTTCTACATTTATAAATAAATTGATTCTCTATTAGCATGTTCTGCAGATCATTGTATTTAATTTATTATTACAATGTACTGGTTTTGTTTCAATTGCTTTTCATTTTTAATTTTTTTTGACGTTTCATTACTCATACACTAATCATCTTTCTAGGGTGTTTCTTCCTGTATTTGTTATTGGCTCGGATTATAAATATTTAATATCTTGATCCGTTTAAATGATTTGGTTAGATCTCAATTTTCTTGGTCTCATGTTAACCACAAGGGAAACAAAATGATTACTTTCGGTCCATTCATTAATAATGAAGCATTATGTATTATTCAGTTCTAATAGTTATGTTCATTATAAACTCTTGTGTAGTTACTAAATAACTGAAAAAACTGTATTGCAAAATGTCAGTAATAACAATATGATCAATAGGTAAGGGAAACCAGCTCTCTAATACCAGCTTTCCGTCCAATATTTTATCCGGTATCCATTCAGTGTCATTGTATAATCTATTGAATTGAGTCATGAAATATAGTGTAGAACCTTCAGAGACACGTCTTTCCAGGAAGCAGTGGTTATGTTTAATTGGCTCTGAGGAAGTCGATGTGGGGAACGTGATGGTGAATATTCACCTCAGTGCTACTTTCGGGTATAACAGGCAGAGATTACAAAAGTACACACATCCGTCACTCTCGCAGAAGTACAGACACCCATGTTTTTAAAGACTGTGGTAACGGTGAAGTACTGACTACACTTTTATACTCAAGATAAAGTAAAGACGTTTGGGCTCTGACATGTACTTAAGAAAAAAGTCATTACTACTACTTGTTTTAGTTTCACACTGTTAATTGGACCTAATTTCATAATATATTAATACAAAATAATTAAAAATCTTGTTACCTAATGAATGTATCCAGGCTAAAAAAACACCATATAGAACACAAGCAGAGAAAAGATGTTGATGATCAGGTGATCAGGAATGTCTCTTTTCTCAGTCATGTTTACATCACTGACTCCCTCTGTCTCATCCACGTTAGCTTTACTTCTTGTTGCTCTCTGCCTTGCTTGTTGTCAGCTTCGTTAAACTAGTCTACGTTTGTGGTGTGTGAAAGGCAGGAAATTATACACTGGTGGTAAAAAAAAGCTGCGCAATGACAAGAAATAGGTTGAAGGGCTGAAAACGGTGCGCAATCAGAAGAACAAATATTGATCATGTATAGAGTAATGAGACTGTTTTGAAAACGTAACAAGTAGAAAGTACAGATATTTGTGTAAAAAAATTGAACAAAGTATTTGTACTTGGTTACTTCCCATCTCTGATAACAGGGTGGTTCAAATCAGCAATAATTCAAGTTTCTTGAGAGGAAACAAGTAAAAATGGAAAGAGACAGAAAACACAGTGGGTAGGAGTTTAGGTGACAGTGATGGAGTGGAGAGCTGGACATGTAAAAAAAACAACTTACTAATAAGCATCCATTTCATTAAAGGCAGTTTATCATGTGAGCTCAGTGTGTCTCTGTCTCCAGTAGGAGATATATATCAAGAAAAGAAATTGGTTGTGAGAGAGTGGGGGGAGACTATAATAGATGAAATGAATGTAGAGGATAGAGTCAAATGGAAATGAGAGGGACAAGCAGAATGGTTGAGGACAGAGACAAGCCAAAAAATCTCCAAAAATGTAGAGGGCTGGGAAATGAGATGGGGAGAAAAAAAAAGTCGAGAGAAAATTACATATCTTAAAATGATAGGAGAGAAAAACGAAGACAAAGAATGCCTGCGCTATTGGCTACAATGGAAAGGCAACAAGCTGAGATGGAAAATAAAGACTCCTCAATCTCATTTCTTTCCAGCCTTCTAAGTAGGTTGGCGGTTACACTCGTAAGCATTATGTGAGATGAGGTGGAACAGTGGGCACAGCTCCCTTGTGGAAACTTACAATCACACAGATTAGTGGTTGATGTCCTGCCTGTCCCTGGTGAATTCAGGATTATACTGTAAATGAGTTTGTGAGACTGCTCTTCTTTAGCAATTTAAACTGAGGTCAAGTGCACCCCTGTTCCACCCCTTGCACAAAAGCGCCCATCATTCTGTTACATTCCCAAGATACATGTCCTATAGTGAGCTAAAGCGGGTGGTGCCACAAAAACATTTTTTTTCATTTAGCCAGCCATTGATGTCTATTTCTCATAGATGAATGACTCTGGATAAAAGTTTAATGATCCTTTAATAATCCAACTGAAAGCTCAATTGGAATTCATGTGGCCAAAAAAGCTGACTCAGAATACAGTACTGATTTTAACAGTCTGTTACATAGAGGAATAAAATCCATGTAAACATTTCTCTCTGATGACTTTCACTATCAGGATCTCTGCAATGTGTTTCACCTATCACCTAATTACCTATTACTTATGTACTTAGCACTGTAGCCACGCATCTCGCTTCTGCATAAACTAGTGTTCGTTATGGAAAATGGTAAGCAGCCGATTAATTAACAGAAAACGGCTATTAGTAACGACAAAGTGAGATCAGTGAGTTCAACAAGTCTAATATGAAGCGGAAGCGGATGTGTAATTAGAATAGAGTGGCTGTGTTTGCAGGTGAGGATACTAATCTCTGTATGTTGGCCTATAAATTTAATAAACTCATGCCACAAATTTCTCTACTGTATAAAGTAACTTGGATACTAAATATATATATATATATATATATATATTAATATATATATATATATAATATATATATATATATTAATATTGGCATCTACTTTAATACACAATATACTTTTAGTGTGCTTCTGTAATATGGGAATTTCTTCTAGGATCTATAAAGTCATCCATCCATCCAGCCATCCATCAATCTATCCATCCATCCATCCATCCATCCATCCACCCATCCATCCATCCACCCATCCATCTATCAATATCATAATCATAAAAAATAATATGCATTTGCCCTACTTCCTGAACATAATCAAAAGCATCTGGACCTTAAACACACACACACACACACACACACACACACACACACACACACACACACACACACACACACACACAAACAAACACATATTATCCTATAATAAGCTCATCAATGGGTATTTTACCAACTGTTCACACACACCTGCACTGATTAGCAACCTGGCACGTTCATTTCCAACAAACCGATCTGCAAGCTGCCTCTGTAGTGTATAACCTTTAAAACCTTTGTTATATAGATGTAATACGCTCCCTGGCCATTTAATTAGGAACACCTATACACCTGCACATTCATGCAGTTATATAATCTGCAAATCATCACATGGTGGAAGCAGATTAATACAAACTATACAGATACAGTTTAAGAGAAAATGTGATCTCTGACTGTGATTGAGCAGATGAGCTGGTTTGAGTAATTAAAACACTGATGATTTAAGATGATTTTAGGACACAACAGTCAACCGTCAAGTAACAGTCAAGGGTCTGCATGCTGAAGCTCCTTCTTGATGAGAGAGATTGGAGGAAATGGCCAGACTTATCTGGCAAAAAAAAAAGCATCTCAGAAAGCATGGACCGTCAGGTTCCACTCTTGTCAACCAATAACAAGAATATGAGGCCATCACAAGGCACCGAGTCACACAAACTGTACAGAATGGAAAAAGGGCCTGTCCATACATACAAGATAAAGGTTTCTTGGGTATGTATCTGGCATAGTCTGTGCTACAAATACATAGTAATGACAAGAATAAAGGGGCTGAATGATGATTAAAATATAAAAGAAATATATTAAGCTGCACAATATAGAATGTTGTTTATACATAAGCCGTTGGCTTTGGCATTTTGGTTTTAAACTGTTTGGGGGAAAATAAGAATCTGAAGAAAAGTAAAGCTATAACTGAAGTATCTAACTAAAAAATACAGAGAGATGAGAATAGAGATTACATAAGAGGCGTGTATGCACACGTTCATTGATAGTAATGACCTGACATAAGGCCTAACAAGCAATAAAAAAAGACATCTGGCACAGGAAACAGTGCTTTCCTACAGTATAACCTAAAGCAAGCCTACTGGTTTGTTGTGACAGGTTGCATCAGTGATAATCAGATTGTGTAAGTCTGTGTGTCCCACAAGGAGCCATGGTTTTATAATATCCATTTCCAACATTTCTTTTGTTGTTACAAGCAAATCTCAAGTGTGCATTTTAACAAGTATTGAATAAATGAATATATAAATGACATGCAATTCTTCTTGTGTTGGCTTTTCATTTATCTGGTAGTTTTTGACTGTTTTGCTGTGAATACGGTACTCAATGGGAGGGACGATCAGATTGAGCCATCAGATATACTCAGACCTGTCAGAGGTTTTAGCTCTTTTTTTTCTGTGTTAGGTGACATAGCCTCTTTTTATTTATTGGGAATCTGTCACACACACACACACACACACACACACACACACACACACACACACACACACACACACACACACACACACCCCTAGTCAATGCAGGGCTTTCGGAAAGGGCAGGAGCCTGCAGTCACTTGTCAAAATATAAAAAGCACGCCTGGCTGAGATGGGTGAAGGAATACGGTGTGCTGGACATGTCACTTTGAGGAAAGGCGGCTTAGTACTGCATGTCATAGAGCAGACCACAAAATTGTCTGTATGGAGATGTGAAAAAACAAATTAAACTATACTATTGTCATCATAATTGTCTCTGGTATAATCCTAAGCTCTGATTTTCAACTCGGCATGCTCTCCAGTATTTGTGTGAGTTTTCCAAAGGTTTTTCGATGCTATTACAGCATGGAGGAAAGCAAATGGTTTTCACAGCTGGTTCATCTTTCATTCCTTTATAAGTTTTGTTTGCAGACTAGGCAAACACACATGAGAGAGGATTTGCAGAACATACAGTATCCGTCTAAAAATGAATGCAGCGGCGGTAATAAATGTGTGTGACAAACTTCCTCTATGAAAACCGATCATGAGTGATCGCTGAAAGTGCAGTCATAATGGCAGTTGTGAACAGCTACGTGTCTTGGTTGTACACCTGTAATCTGATCACCCAGTACGCATGCGAATGCCAGGTGTGAAGCAGGTGTGTACATGGTGCTTTGAGATTGACTGGGATCCAGGATAAAGCTGAAGATGAATAAAAGAGGAATGAATTGTGTAGTACTGGTGACTACAAAACGTTCACATAAAGTGATCTAGCTTCCTTAACACATCACAGTAGTCATACTTAAACTATGATCTATGCTTGACCTGCTATGTGACCAAAGTGGAGAAGAAACAGCTTATAGATAGACATACACTATATTTCCAAAGGTTTGCAAACACCTGGTCATAGGTATGGTATGTGCTTTTTGAGCATCGCATTCCACATTTAATCCTAATTAGCTCTTATAATTTCCTCCACTCGTCCGAGAAGATGTTCCACTAGATTTTGGAGTGTGCCTGTGGACATTTCTGAGATTTCATTCAGCCACAAAGACGTTAGTAAAGTCAGGTACTGATGTAGGTGATGTGAGGAGGTCTGGGGTGCAGTCAGCGTTCCAATTCATCCCAAAGGTCTGAGGTCAGAGCTCAATATCAGATCTTCCACTCCAACCTATGCCAAGCATATGTTTGTGCACAAGGGCATTGCCTTGCTGGAACAGGGTTAGGTCTCTTATTACAAGTGATTGGAAAATGTCATTCTTCCACATCCAAAGACATCCTAGACAAATGTGAGCCTTCAACATTGTGGTAACAGTTTGGGAAAAGAACAACATATGGCTGGGAAAGTCAGGTGTCCCAATACTTTTCTCCATATAGTGTACATGTGTCGCTCTCATTCCTGGTTCATTCATTCCATATGAATAATCCGCCATCTCATTTCCAAACCTCAGTCACCCCTAGATTTTCCATCTCAACCAGAGCAAACTCATTTCTTTCCACTACTGCACACTTCTCCAAAACTTTATACCGAGGCATCCGACTGTTCCAAGCTTTGTACATTCAACATTTTTTATTTGAGCATTAAACAATTCTGTCCTGGAAACATCAAAAACATATATACACACACAGCCCATTTTTTGTCAACTGGGAGCTGAACAAGCTTCCAAGGGAGAACAAGGCCACACAAATATCCTGTACTAATAACTAGAGTGTTTCACCAGGGCTTTGGTCAGCTGACGCACTGTGTTCTCCATTGGGTGCGCTGTCTCCATGTAGGATCATACAATACAATGGAGAAAAAGAGAAACAACCTAGAGCAACCCAATTTTCTACCTGTTCTGATTTCTTTTCTCACTATTCTTGTTTGATATGGTGGCAGGCTGTTAAGTGATACTGGAAGTCACAGCTGAGCAAAAAAAAAATTCATAGCAGGAAGGTAGGAGGAAGATGGAAGGTTTGTTTTCAGCTCTGTGGGATATCTTTATCAGTATCTACACCACTGGGAACCTGTCTATCATGGGGCCTGGAGGAAATGATGGTGGTAAAGAAGGTGGTGAAGGAAACAGTCACTCCTAACAGCAGGAGATAAATACAGTAAACTAGGTGAGAGAGGAGAAGAAGGAAAGATCTGAATGCGTATGCTGGTGAAAGAAAAACAATAATGATTTTTCATTATTTCAATGAATGACTTGAACATTTTAACGAGGTCAATATAAGTTACATTTCAAAGCGTTTGATCTTTGTTATATCTTCTAATCCCATCCTCCAATTCCCAGATGAAAGAGGTCCAGTGGGGCTGTGGCTTGAGGCTCTGGAGGCCACTTGCTCTTGTTGAGATCCTGCTTGTAACAATGCTCTCTCAGGAGGCCTGTTCTAGCCCTTTACATTATCCTGTAACTATCTCTGTACGAGAGAAAGCTTTAGATTAATGTGAGTAGAAAGACACTGTTCAATGTGATAATTAATAATGTGTTTGAGGTAATTAGTTTCTACATGCGGTGAACGTAAGAAAAGGCGATCTTCTCGTCATTACCGTTTGTTTCTCGCTTTACATTCCTTGTTCTGCTTATCCAAAGAGAAAGGTCACAGAGCATGCTCAGAAGAGGCAACACAGTAAGATGGCAAGGGGATGAGTTGAATGATGGCAGCTGCATGAGTTACCAGTTATATAATAGAAGTGTTAACAGCCTGGCACAGGAGGAATCGTGGTGGCGGTACTCGGTTGGGGGGAAGGGGTGCTGCATTTCCTCAGGATCCATAAATCTGTATATTATAACTTCAGCTAATTGGCACCAAGCATCCTTTTTCTCTCCACATGATGGCAGCTTATGTCAAGCAGATCATGTTATTCTACCTACATATAGTGCCATCCTTCACACTCCTGCCAAAAAGAAATTTCCTATTTCGATGTATAACCTGCATCCTAGCACCTGCTTCTACTGATGCAGGGGCGCCAGAACACCAGGCCACTTTTAAATATCTCAGAATAAATATCTCAGAATAGCACACTACATGAGTTTAATTATTTTCAAATCTGTTGTGAACTAGTCTCACACTACATGACCTTTCACCTGTAGAGATTCCCACCAGACCACATCTGATCCTCCTGCTTTCTCAAAACAAAAAAACCCTCTGCATATTTCAAAAGCAAATGTCAATTGTAGGTGTTTTTGGAGTATTTTATTTGGACACAAGAATTGAAAAGGGAAACAAAACAAAAGTTTAGTTGGAAATATTGGTTTGGGCAGACTGTCTGTTCTGCAAAAAGAACTGGAGGCATAATAGAAAAAAAAAATTCATTTTAGACCTTGCATCAACAGGTATTGGTCATATTTGTTTAGTGTTTTTTGCTGTTCCTCATAACTTTTTTAGGTACTACATGCCAAATGATTTTGTAAGTAATATTATTGTGGCTCTGCTCCACATAAGAGCAGATGATTTTTTATTTCTGACTCTGATTGGCTCACAGGACAGCCCACAGACAGAGAAAATGGCATTACTCAAATGCAGATCCTCCAAATTAGTCTGGGACTGGGAACACAGGGCTAAAAGCAAGTCATGTGCATTCAACATTAGAGGATATTCCCTCACCATATCATCCTCAGGTCAACTCTGCTTCGTTCTTTTTGCTCAGTATTTTGTTCTTTATTGAGCTTCAAATCATCCATAAAAAAGTAAAAGGTCTATCATAATAGTGCACTCAGTGACTCACTCACTTACTCACAGTGTCTGACAAAAAAAACCCATTGAAGAGCTTTAAAATGGCGTGCCTTTTTAAAAAGACACTTCAAGTAAGTGATCAAAATGTTACTATTATGTATGAAGAACCCCTGTGTGTTCATTTGTCCCTGTCTGTTTTGGCCTCAGATAAATGGGAAATAATGTGGGAGGCTTTTGCGGGCAGACTGGTACCTTGTTAGAGAGGATTAAGGAGTTTTTATCACCTCACTCGGGGAATCTCTTATCTCCAATGCCAGGCCACTGGATCGAAAGAACCAAAATATTGTACACACACCAACTGATAGGGACATGGCAACAGGGGTTGAGGAGTTTTTCAGGTGTCCTTTACATCAGCAAACTCACAAATGAATTATTCGACGTCCCGAGTACCGTTTTTCTGAGGTAAATAGCGTCCCAAATGTCATCGGAAAGAGTGTCCTGCCACAAGATTTACTTGTTCCCGATAATTGTTAATTGCCATTTTTACGTCGTAGTCCCCCACCCCCAGGGAGGACTGCTTTTTTCTGCACAAAGTAGACAATACAAAATCATGCTAGCTTATTAATTAGCTGAAGAACAGCTGTTAAACATTGTCAGGACCTGGATTGGATGCAAGTGCATTGTGTTGTTGAACAAAGAAGGCAAATTTTTCTTTAAAGAAAAAAAGGCAAAATCAAAATCAGAATAAAAAAAATCAGTAGTCAGATTTAATGAGGCTATAGGAAGAATTCAATAAATGAAACACTGAATCAATAGTAGGAAAGCAGGAAGGACAACAAACTGGCCAGTAACATAATTAGTGGAGCAGAACGAGCAGGACTTTGCATAGATAAGCAGAACATCTGGGTTATTTATAGGGACTATGACTGACTGACTGGGAAGAGATGGTTATTATAAGATGGGTACGTACAGTAGTTTGGTTATTTTTATTGGCTAAGGAGGTGGTAAATGTAGGTTATATCAATTAGGATAGCAAACATGACAAAACTGTAGCTTTTTCAAATATGAATATATATTTTAGACCTAAACTAATCCGACACCATAAACCCGCAAAAAACAATGAACACACGTTTTTACAATACACCAAATAAGCCAATACGTAAGCTAACTTTCTACTTGATCTTCTTTATAGCCCAACACCCATCCTCCTCCTCTCATAGCCGAGCTTGGGATATATATATATAAATATACAAATCCTTACTGATTGGAAGATCGGATCATTTTAGTGACTTAATTCCTTAAACCGCGTTCAACAAAATTAACAAATCTTTTTTTTAATTTAGTTTACTTCGTCTTCGCTTAAAAATAAAATGTTAGATTTTAAATAAGTAGATTGACCCCAGCAGGTCTACATACATGTACTTTGACTATAGTTCCAATAATGAAAAATATGACAATGCAGCTAAGGACAAATGATGATAAATTGAATGAGTAGATTCACTTCTCATATCTTCTCATATAGTTCTTTTGTCATGTGACTCCCATAATTATTGTAAAAATAAACCCAGATCTCTTGCATTGTGTAGCGTCTTGTAACATACTTGTAATATCAAGATTTGAACAAAAAAAAAAAACAAGAACTGACCTATACATTGTGTAGAGTCAATGGGAGTCATGTGATAAAAGAACAAACAACTTGGACCCGAAGAGTTTAGAGATGAACTACTCAATTCTGTTTCCTATACATAACCTACGGAGATTTTGCGATGCTTTGCTCATGCGCATCCAGTAGAAAATGAATGAATCACTCTTTGAGGCTACTCGTTCTACTGAGTCACTTTAAAAACACTTTCAATGTGAATGAATTTTTAATGAACGACCCGTCACTAGAAGTAATTGCTCAGTTGCTATCTTTGTACACCTGACTTTACCAAGCCCTTCTGCTAAACAGTCTGACCTGTTTCTGTGTTCCACATTCATGCTTATAGTCTTGTCCTATGATGTTAGTTTTTAGATTGCCTAAATGTGTTCTGTTTCTTGACTTGAAATTTGTTTCACATTTTGGATTGCTTCGCTTTGGATCAATCAAAGTACGGTTTCACCTGCACTTAAACCCATTCGTATCCTCATTACATGACAGGTTGCCTCTATCGAGGGCATTAGGGAGTATATGGAGTGTGTAATGCATGCTTTATTTATTTATCCTTTCTCTACTTCAGCAAATGTGTATACATTTTATTCACCATAAGTTAAATTATATACAAAAACCATTCAGAATCATAAATTCAAAGAATCAGAAAAAGTGTAAAAAAAAAAATACATAAAAGCATGTGAATTGTGATGCACTTTTGGTTGACATAATGATACCTTTATTCCTGGAATCATAGAAATTTTAATATAATTATAAATAGAGAAACCACATCCAAATTTGAGGTTTCAGACTCAAAAGAAAAATGCTTCTGGTGCATTATATAAGATGCTTCTAGTCCTGCTTGACAGACTTGACGTTATCGTGAAATGGCTAGCATGTGGCTGACAAACTTGATACACACAGACTTGTAGGCACCATATGATTCTTTCTTTAACCTTACCTCACCTCAACATAACACACACACACACACACACACACACACACACACACACACACACACACACACACACACACACACACACACACATCCCCCCAGGAAAAAAAAAATCTCTGTGCTTCTAAAATGTAGTTTCTTTTCAGTTTGGTGAAAGATGACTGCCAGCATTGAAGTAATAAACGTGAATGGTGTGTCTCGATAGAGCCTTGACCAGCAGCCTGTAGTGAGACTGTGCCCCTCTCACCATGGTAACCAGTCACGTTCCCGGTCTCCACGCACCTTCAAATGAGACCAAATTGCATTGAGAACAGCCAGTTTAACTAGCGCCGTTCTAACAAAGAATAGAGGCAGATTAAATTCATTTTCATCTCTCATTCATCAAAGTTCTAATAAAAGATCTCCGTGTGACGTGTTTACAGAAAACCCTCAGATAAAACACATGGTTGTCATAAAGTGTTTATTCTGTCTCAACGTTAGAAATCTAGCTGCCTTTGAATTAGCAAAGACAGCAGTCCCCGATTTTTTTCCAAAAGCAAAGCATAATAACACAAGACTTCTGCCTCAGTTTAAACCTATCAATCATTAAACATCTATGAATTAAACCCCACCTTACAAACACCCGCTTACATGCTGCCTGCCCATTGTGCAGTCAGATCGAAGCCGAACAAAAACAACAAAACTTCATAAAACACAGAACAAAAGGAAAATGAGAAAATCTGTTTAATATTCCCGGTTTCAGTTTCCATTATCCTGGTGTCACAAGGCTGGCAAGTCTTCAGAAAAGGCCGTACAACCTTGATTTCCTGAGAGAGAAACAGCAATTTTCCTTAGACAACACTCCACTCATCACAGTTGTGTGGAGGTGATTAGGAGCACCAAAAAAGTACCGTAAAAGAGCTATCAATTATAAGATTCCATTTTGTGCTGAAGTGTAGAACACTGCTGTTGTCATCCTATTGCCATTGAACTACGGAAGCCTTCACCTGGAATTACTGAATTACAATGGAAATAATGTGAAACAAGTTATCTAGACTATAGAGGGTGAAGACATGCAAATAAGAGGTCTACAAACAGAATAATGGTGATATTCACACAAACAGTCCCAGGACACACTCATTCCCTGTGCTCATTTGTAATAAGGATGCACAATAAGAGGTATAAGAGGTGAGGCAGAGCTGGGAGAGAATGGCATTCATAACACAGATCAGAGAGAACATAAATGTTTAAAAAGTATATATATATATACACTGTATATGCATATATTGTATATGCATAGTGCTTCACGTGGTATGAAATATAATGAAATGTAAAATTATGTTTATAAAATTATATATATATTATGGGGTGAATTGAATATATGACTCAATTCAATCAATATAATAAAAAACTGTATTGCATTAATTATAGTTATCCTATTTAAATTGTATAAAATATTATTTTATATATTATTTAACCAAGCAGGCATTTTATTTCACATTTTTATAGAAATGTAAACTGTTGATGATCACATATAATAATAATAAACTGCCTTAAAAACTGCAATTTTATGTTTTGCATTTTTTCCCCCCCTAACTGTACCGAAATTAAACCAAACCGTGACTTAAAAACAGAGGTAGGTACCGACACGTGAACTTTGTGTACATTACAACCCTGCTGTGTGTAAGACCTGTTTGTTATTTATTTATAAATTAAATTTTATTATTTATTATATTTATTTACTTTGTTTGTGTATTTATTTGACAGCTGTATTGCTGTTCAAAGGGACTATTTTAAAGGTGATAGTGTGTAAACATAGATAAATAAATTACTTCTGGTAAATAGAGCTTGCCTCAAAACTTTTTGATTCAACCGCAGAAATATATATATGTTTTATTTTTTGTATGTTTAATTTATCTTCACCAAAATTAAATTTTTTATAAATCCCCTCATCATAGATTAAAAAACAAATAAAATCTTTTTGCTGTTGGGCAACAAAAAAAGCCAGCTGATCTTATTATGTAGACCTTTTTTTATTTCAAAATACATACATTTTAAAAGAAGAGAGGAAGACAACATTATAAATCATTCAGAAATACTGTAAGGTGCAATTTTGTTCATAAAGATGAGGGTAGCTTTAAAAGTACAGAAACATTATAGCACATTTCCATTAAGTGTCTTTTATTTTTTCACCACTCTCACTTCGTAACTCCAAGCAATGTCATGGTTACTAAGAACACTCGGCGAGACTTACAGAATAAACAGTAACTACAGCAACGAGACTCAATATGCATTACCTAACTGCATCTTTCTAAGCACAGACACACATGTTCACACTGATTAATAAAAGGAGAAATGTGCACCAGTTCCCTGCTTATCTAAAGATAAAGAGAGACTAGAAGAACAATTTATGCAGGAAGGTTCCTCAAAAAAAAACCAGCAAGTCCTGGTTAGATTTACAGCAAGTTAAGCAGCATGTGCTTAAGCACACATGGTCTTTAAGTAAAAACAAGATTTACATTTTGCATTTGACTCATGCCTTGTATCAGCAGCAGTGCTCAGATTCCTCCTAATGGAAGATAATAACCAATATTAAAAGCTCTATTATACTAATGTTCCTCAGTGAAAGAGCACTTGACAAATGCCCAGCTGTTGGCAAAATTTTCCAGGAACAAGAACCTACTAAAAGCACATTTTTTCTAGAATTACGTGTTCAAAAATGCACACCGATTATAAATCCACAATAATGAACACAAATAGTCTGGAGTCAGTTTACAAGGCGAAGAGAAACGGAAGCAAGTGTCGGTATCGTTCCGACTGGCATGAACGTAAAAATAAAATCATACTGGATGGAAAAATCACAGTGTGCGTAATGACTATGTTCCAACACACTGAAACTAAAACTAGCAGTAGCAACAAGAGGAAGAATGTGTGATGGAGGAGACAAGAAAAATACAATGCAGCAATTCTACATGTATGAGTTTAAGCAAAAAAATATATGAACAACAAACTATGAAGGATCTGTTATATAATACTTCAATCTGTATGGTGATATTGTTCGCAGTAATTATATAAATGAGGGTATGAACATTCACCACAATCATTTTGTCCAAAAGCTACATCAGCATACGACGTTGCAAAAACTAAAAAATGTAAATAAAATAAATAAATAAAACATAAAACTGATCAGCGTGAAACTAAATTATACCATTTAAGTGGGTTAAATCAATTAAATATATAAATTTTCCAAATAAATTAAAATGAAAGCGATTCAAATGTCAATACTCTATGCCCAGGAACAAAAAACTAAATATGTGTAAATACAGAACGTTTTTATGTAGTGCATTATATAAAACAAGTAAAACCTCAGGTGAATTGTCAATATGGTGAAATAAATTCTTATCAATGGATGCAGCTGAACAGTAATATTCCAAATTAATAGCAAGCATTTGAAGATTGAAGACTGTAACCAAAGCCAAATTCGAATGAATGCATATTCCTTAGCTAAAAACACCTAACTGTAATATGTAATCTGTAGCTGCACATATCACGATTAAATCAATGTAAAACTAAATACACTTTATAGTCGAATGTTTTGGTACTTTTTCTGCCAATACATTCGACCATAAAGGAATGGTGGAATGTATGGCCCATACGTGATTCCTCCCTAAACTGTTACCACAAAGTTGGAGGCATACAATTGTATTAAATGTCTTTGGATGTGGTAGCATTGTGGTGTCCCTTCACTTAAACGTTTTGGAGGTACAAAAACATCAATTTACTTAAACAGAAAATGGAAGCAAAAGGTGTATTTCCTTATGGTCAATTTTTACTTACTGAGCTTGTGGTATCTTCAGTCTAAAATTAAATCTCCTTGCATCTCTTGCCCCACTACTACACCCTATAGCGAGCTAGCGTTAATGCTCCATTCCCTGACAAATCACACGAAACCAGGACTTGCTGTAAACAAGATTTGTTCCACTTCATTGAAGTTGAAAATGAGATGTGACCGGTGTATCATTAGTAAAATTGTTTATTTACTCTTTAATTAATGCTGAAAAGATGTCATTTAATGTCATTCTTTGGAAAGGAAAGAAAGAACCCTACTAAATTATATAGTGATCATCAGTAGTGTTCTTCAATTTCTTTATATTATCCCTCAAGCCAACATGATGAGACTGGAGTAGAGATTTAGAGGTACATGTGGAAGGAAAAGTGTCCAGGCAAGCAGAGATACATGATAATAGGAAATAAGTTGTGATTTGCACTATTGGAAGGAATAGTTTCACACCCCTTGTTGAGCTGCACAGACCCCTGCACAGACCCCCACTTTGAAACCTAAAGATCTACACTACAGAAAGCTGGCTGATGCACAAAGTCATTAGCTCCGAGTTCAGAGATCTATAAGGACTTGCTCATTTGTATGATTCTGTCATCAGCTCAAGGGAAAGAATTTCAGGGTTGGCAGCTCACATCTCACTCAATCAGTCTGGCACTGAAGCCTGGTCCAAAAGACCATTTCTGAATAAAATGTCTTAGAGCTGGAATATGCACAGGCAGAACAGGGGCACATTCTCTCACACACACACACACATTCACACACAGGCGAAAGAGAAGGTTAAGAGGTGGAATCACGTAAATGAAGATGGAATGGCTACACGAGAGCGTATGCGAGAAGAGCTCTGCAGTGCTCCTAAATGAGCTGACACCCAACCACCCTTCCAGTAGATCAGTGGGGTGCAGTGAAGACATTAGGACCCTGTGCTGTTGCTGTGACAGCAAAACTAATGACATCCAGCATTGTTTGTCATCAGAGACTTTCAGCTCCTTAATTACTATTCAGCCTGTGGTTTGGACTCTCCACTTGCAGATAAGTGAAAAAGACAATCCACTACTTCCCACTAGATTCCATTTGGGTCCACTCTTTACAAATAAACTTGCGATTCGTAAGGTACACATTGATACTATAGTATGGTCTATCTTTTAAACCTATAAATTAAACCTGCAATAATAAATGTCATAGACAATCATGTGTGCGTGTGTGTGTGTGTGTGTGTGTGTGTGTGTGTGTGTGTGTGTGTGTGTGTGTGTGTGTGTGTGTGTGTGTGTGTGTGTTATGTACATACACTTGTCTTGTCTGCTTCTTCTTCCTTTTTATCAGTCAGGCTCCAGTTAAAGTGACAACTTGCTGCTTTTAGAGAAAAGTGGAAAATACCCCACATCGGATTTAGAGGTGCACACAAACACACACACACAAACCACACACACACACACACACACACACACTCACACAAGACACACAAGACACACTACAGAAACTAAAAGTGAATAGGCCTCTATAAAAAACCCAGCAGGACAAAGCACAGCGCCAGTTACATCCAACTGAGCTAATAAAGAGCAATGTGCAGTTTCTGAATGTATTGTCTAAGTTTTAGTCTGGCTCTACACCAACAATTGAATTGATTGGCTCATATAAAAGAGTTTAAGCGTGTGCTTTTCACACCTGCATTCATTCAGCAATTTGTTACAGAGCAGAAGTGCTTGACTTATAGATAAGGGATTGTTATGGATATGAAGTTGTTTTACCTTTAGGTTTGAAATCCTAACTTATTTCCACTGATTATTATGATTTATCTACAGCACAATGTATAATATACACTATATGGACAAAAGTTTGTAGACAACTGATTATAAGCTTCATGTACTTTTTAAACATCATATTCCACAGTCAATGCCCTCCACATTTCTGGGAAGGTTCTAGATGTCGGAGTGTGCTTTGTGCTCATTTACCTATATAGGTATTAGTAAAGTCAGGTACTGATGTAGGTTAGGAAGCCTGGGGTGAAATTATCATTCCAATTTATCCCAAAGGTGTTCATTAGGGTTGAGGTGAATCTCTAAAGCAGGACACTCAAGATCTTCCATTCCAACTCACGTAAAGCATATTTTCATGGAGCTGTGCACAGGGGCAATTTTATGCCTGAACAAAATTTGGGTCTCCTAGTTTAGGGGAAAATGTAATTCTCCAAGGACATTTGATACATTTGTGTGCCTCCAACATAGTAGTGACAGTTTGGGGAAGAACCACATATGGCTGGAAATATTGCCCCAATACATTTGCCCATATAATGTAGGTTAATGCTGGGTCACTAGAGTCAGTACTGTTAATCACATAGCCAGGAATGTGATTTGGTCTGGGGTGCCTTTATTTGCAATAAATATCATTTTATATCTGATGGATTAAACTGATTTGCATTTACAGCAGATGTGTTTATCCAGAACGATCTACAGAAGTGCTTTCAAAACCTCCTCATCATAGTACAAATCCTGTATGTCTAGGAGTCAGGTCTAAGAATACCATCAAGCTAAAATGACTGTAGTTAATTAGTACGTATTTAAATGTTCACATGAAGACGTGCATGGATTCAATCCACTATCCGAGAAGCCAGTTTCTTCAAGATGTACACTCCTAAAATTACAAGTAAAATTGGCCAAACCCAAAATGACAAATGTGAAGCTTTAAATAATCTTAACACAAAACACAAGTCTGACTAATGATCAAAAAATAGTGCCATCATTTGCTGGTTTACTTCTGCTGCAGTAAACTGTTTGAGTTACAAACAGGAAAAATTCACATATAGTTTTTCTCTATACAAAGGCATTCAGGATAATTAGAATTTGATGTAAAATACAACGTCTGCATTTTTTTCAACTCCTCCTCATGTATTGGAAGCAAATCAATATTAAAAGGAACAACAATGACTTTACTTTGTGTTTACCCACAAAGCTTAATCATGTAATACAAACCAAAGAGAAAAAAAAATCTCTTATTGAGTTATATTATCTTTTTGTTTGATTCTTGCTAATTTCCTGACTAACATTTTACCATTTAAGCCTATTTTTCAACTCAATTCAATTTGTATAGCGCTTTCAACAATGGACATTGTTACACAGCAACATTGTAGAATTAAACAGTATTTCTATTTGCCCAAGAGTGAATAGTGGTTGCCCATGAGAAACCCACCAATAAAAAAAAGCTACATGAGTTGGGTAACTGCTCAAGTTTACACAGTTATTATATGCTCTAGGGAGGTAATGAGTCTTGAGTAATTTGAGTAATTCGATAAAAAATTCGAAATTCTTCGTTTAGTCAGCTAACTAAACATGGAGCACTGTTTCCTACGGACCATTATTACTGACGCACTACCCGCTAAACTCTGGGGCGATCTGAATAGGTAACATAAATAATGCTATTGGTAGAAAGGGGAGAAAACAGCGCAAGGTGAAGAGAAGATTCAGGCCAAAGCGCCAGTAAGGCCATTTCAAGTAATTTAAAATTGATTTTTATATTTGTATTTATGTACAGTGCATTTAAAAAGTGCACTTTTTATTAAACGCATTGTATTTGTATTTTGATGTAACATGGCTATTAAATCCACTAAATAGGTTTAGTTTAACTGATATTCTTGTATGCAATTTTAGCAATAAAAATGTACATTTTTCAAAAAAGAAAAAAAACAAATTACTTGTTCTTTTTAAAATACCTGTCTTATTTTTACTCTAATTTTATATTGCTTTTTAATAAAGAAAAAGTACTTTTTATGTGATTACTGGAATAATTGTTAGAATACTCGATTACTAAACAAACCCATAGCAGGAGCCCTGATATGCTCAATGTAAAAATGAGGAAATGAAATGAAACAAAGAAAGCAGAGGCCGTAGCATAAATCTATATAACCTCAATTCAATTCAATTCACTTTTATTTGTATAGCGCTTTTAACATTGTCCCAAAGCAGCTTTACAGAGATAAGGCGGTTATAAAGTTGTATGGAAGAACGTATAAGTTTATGGCCTACATGTTTGTTTTTGTATAATTGTAAGTTTATCCCTAATGACTGAGCCAGTGGCAACTGTGGCAAGGAAAAACTGATGGTATGAGAAAGAAACCTTGAGATGAACCGGACTCAAAAGGGAACCCATCCTCATCTGAGTGTCCATTCATTACAGTTCCATCTCGATAATAAAACGAAACATATTAGCAGTACGAGTATCAGAATCAGTGATGAACTTTTCATTATGCTTCTCTTTACATATTCCACATTGCATTTAACTCACTAATATTTGCTAATCAACACATAGAGTACACACAGAATTTAGAGATAGCGATCTCTATAATGTTCTCAGTCATATTGCACCAATCAAAATGCTTTGAAAATGGTTTTAATTCATAATACTCAAGCTTCTTCCTGTGCCTTGCAATGTCATCAGGAATAAAATGAAATAGAAGCTGATTGACTGAGTAACTTTTACAGCAGGGAGACATTCCAGCCCCGTCCTCCAATATGACTATACACTAGTAAACATTGTTTATGTGATACAATCACCTAAAATAGAAGCTGCTCTGAAATGTGACATTCAACTTAATGGAAAGCATCTGAAAACTAATGGCAACCGCTGCTATCATGACCCAGCATGCACAGCTTTCATGACCCCCCCGACTGTATAATCCTCACACAATGTTTAGGAGCGCACAGCTTAGCCTCAGCTTTCCACCAGCCTCATAATTAAAGATTTTGTCAGATATATAACTTAACCGCTATAGCGAGTGAGCTGAAGGCTGAACATTAAGCCAAAGTATAGAGCGTCTCTCGTAAAACAGTTCTCCGCTGTTCGCAGCTTGTACAAACTGTTTCAATCAATCATTCCAAAATGACTGTTATACAACGTTTCCTGTCAAATAGCACGCAGCTTTGGGTAAGAACGTATAATAGCGGAGTACAATACAGTGCAATGAGGTGGGATTATAGGAAGCTGACAGCATAAGTATAATTCACATTTCGAGTTTGCACAATCAGTCTGACCAATGAGAAATACTCATGTATATGTTTTTAAGTAATTATGGTGTTTCAGATTTACGTAAATTATCAGGACACCAAACGGAACCGTTGCTATGTTTCCACACAGACGGTAAATGAGGAGATAACGGAGAAACTGTAGCTCTTCTAACTTGCATACATAATCATAATCAGAGAATATTTGTTTATTCTGTTCATTTAAAAGTAGACATTGCTATACGGTTTTCTATACATATATGTATTATGACTGTGAGGCAAGAATTAACTTAGCTTCAGATATGTGTTCAGATATGCACCCTGTCTGTTTTCTGATTTACAAAATCATGTTTTGTTGTTATTATGAGTGTATACATATAAAAGTAGACCCTTTACAGATTCAAATGATGTATTGCTGTTATCTGTACGATCAAAAAATACTGGTGCTTGATTTGAGACTTGGCGCATCAGTAAAACAAATGTTCAGTGATTAAAAATTTATTTTTCGCTCAAGGTTATTATTTTTTTTTTTATATATGAGTAAAGAAACGATGTTGTGAACAAATGTGTGTTGCATTGAAGGTTTTAATTTCGCCTCTTATATATTTATTAAAAAAATTTTTTTGGTAGATAGTTGACCAATCGGAGCCCTGTGTATGTTATTAAAATACATCAAAACAAGTGCATAATTATCAACCTTGCACTGAAATCTGCTTTCAGAGATACAAGATGCTTTACATAGCAGCACTGTGTTCACAAGGAAAACATTATGTACTGTAAATACTTGATACATATAACCACATTCAAGTTTGCTACCAGAATACCAGCAAAGTGGTTAGTGCTACATTACCCTGTTAGCCTTCGCCAAAGCTTTTGGGACTCACAGCTTAAAATGCTCTACTTAAATGTAAAAGGTAACAGTTCCTGATAAAAGTGGGCTACATACACAATTTAAATATATACACTTTGAGCTTTATTGTCCATTATTCAAAGTTGAAATTGCTCAAAAAGATAATAAGTTTAATAATCAATGTTTAAAAAATTAAAAATGGGATTAACTGAATTGCATTTATGAAAGTGCTAAAGCCCTTGCAATAGTGTCATTTCAGTTCATTTATTAATACTTTTTTTTTAGGGACCTTTTAGTGACAGAAGATCTGGAGTCTATCCCAGGAATTCTGGGTGTGAGGTGGGAATACAACCTGTATTTGATTCCAGACCATTACAGGGTATCTAGTTTACCATCTAGTTTAGCATCATTATATACCATCCACCTACCAGGATGACTTTAGAAGGTGGGCGTACACCCGAAAACCCAGAGGTACACCGGAAAAATGTGAAACTCTGCCCACACAGTAACCAAAGCTCATGATTAAATTCACGACCCACTAGCTGTGACACCAGTGCATCCCACTTTGTCCACATGCCACTATCAGGTTCTTATCATCATATTTCCTGTCCATAGTAAAATTCCTTTTTTACACATCATACACAGAAAGCAATGACGACAATCACATTACAGTCCCATCAAACGTGCCGGTTGGCTTGAGTTGTTCCATCAGGCCGTGAAAAGTGCATCCACTGAAAACATCTATGAACTAATGAGAAGTAACTCATTTAAGGAATGCAATTAAAAAGAGCACCCCATCAGCATCTAATATCAGTCACTTAGCAGCTTGAAACCTGATGCGTCCAGGAGGAAATTTAGTCTGAAAGCCTTGATTTCAAGCTCAAAGTGGTCTGTCTGATCTAATAGCCATTTCTGGCTTGAAGAAGCCAACTGTGTGAGCTGATATTTTATATTTGCTGCAGTGAAATTATTTATAGCCATGGAAAGTATTTGTTCCTACTCAATAAGACAACTCCATTGTTTTACCTACTGAGAAACAGTAATACAAGCAACATGACTACTGCCTTCATCAATTCATTTAATTCGAAAATGAGTTTACTACAAATCTCTATAAATTTACTTAAGAGTCAATCTAAAACAGTGGGTGGGAAATCCACACACACACACACACACACACACACACACACACACACACACACACACACACACACACACACACACACACACACACATACATATGGGAAGAAATTTGAGAGCCTAGAGGAAACCCACATGCCAGATAAGTAAAGAAAAGCATTTGGAAATCTCAAAATCGTATCAGGGAACCTGAAGATTTTAGGTAAAATGTTTTCAAAAATCTTTCAAAAAAGAGAGCAAAACAAAATCTATATAAATCTGGAAATCATATAAATAGATTTACAGCATATGGCAGGCACCCTAACCTAGGTCAACTTTTTATTTTTAGCTCATTCATACAACTTAGCAGCTGTGGAGTTAAGGGCCTTGCTCAGGGGCCCAGGAGAAGTGACTTGTTGTGGCTGGGATTTGAACTTATGACCTTTGAATACAATGTCCAATGACTTAACCACTAAGCTACAACCTGCCCAAATACCCTATTCATACAGTGCATTCAGAATATATTTGGACCCCCCCCCACCTTCACTTTTTTCAATTTTGTGATGTTTCGTCCTGATACTACAATCATTTAAATATATTTTTTTTCTCATGAATCTATACTTAGTGACCCATAATGACAAAATGATTATTATTATTATTATTAATTTTTTTATATAAATGTCTATATTTTCTTTTAAATAAAAACACAGGGTTGCAGTCACCAATCCAGTTCCTCCCAGATGTTTCAGTAAAGTTGAAGTCAGAGGACTATAGCATTCCACATAAGATTGTCCACTTTAACCCATGTAATTCATAAAACAATATTTCAGCGAAAGTAAAATTTAATGCTACCCCATGCTATACAATTATGGGGTGCCTTAATCTTTGTTGTAAATTTGTAGGGAAGAAGTGAAGTTACATCCTTACATACACTTGCACAGTAAACCAACAGTGTTAGCAGTCAGTGGTGCAGGCTTGAACAGGTTAAAATCCATTCTCCATTGTGAAACAGTTCATCACCCAGTCAGACTTGATGGACCAGGGATATTTAATCATGCGTTTTTCCCTCTGCTGTAGTTAAGAGACCAGCCACGTATACAGTGTGGCCAATTACCCACTGATTTGCTGAAGCCTGGGTTCAGGCTGGAGCAGAGGCGAATGAGAGATCACAAGTGCTTAGCTTGAGCTCATGGTGGCTTTTCTTTCATTTACTCACCAATCAAAAAGGAAAAATGATTTCTTCTTCTAATCTGCCGTTTCTGAGTCATCAATAAATGAGCACGACTCTGCCTCCTCACACTTTCTGCACTGAGATGCGAAACTAAAGATCTTTACCATGCCTCAGCGTTAGTGCGTTAACCATGTATATGTATAATGCATATGTTTCTGTTTATTTCCTTTTCATCTACACATAAAAACACACACACATAGCATTACATTTCATTTTTACCATTCAAAAGTGATTAGGCAATCTTGAATGATTTTTTCATGTTAATTTGCAGACAAACAATTGTTTGTTCATTTATTCTTATAAGGAGCACAAATTTTACATTATTCAGAACAAAAAAAAAATCTCTCACACAGTGCTGTCCATTTAATTTTCTCACAGGGAAGCCAATGCTAACAGAAAAACAACACACAAGAACTACACACGAACTCACACCCCACTTGCATATATTTTTAACACCAGTAATCATTTCTGGGTTTTGTCCATTAATCAAAAATCGAATTTGAAGTTAAAGTGAATTAGCTAAACATAAATGCTAGATCTTTCAATTAGCATTGGGAAAGTATCTATCAAAGAATACATTGCTTCTACAATATAACACTGTATTAGTGATAAACCTGACTGCTGTACGTTATATATTTAATGGATATACAGTAAAAAACTCTTAGAAATACATTAACAGTACAGGGTTACAATGTAAACATCCATGTTTACATATTAACAGGAACAATACATATCCTGGTACATATTCAGGGGTTACTGGAACCTGGAAATTCCAGAACATCTAGACGACTTTGAAGCTCTAAACTATGTGTGAACATCAGTCTGTACCACGAGAGGTAATTAGTCTTCCAAATTAAGGGTTTGACATGAAGCCCTTGGGCATTGAAGCCAATGGTGAAAGGCAGACATGCATCTATGGCCTCCTTTCATTATAGCTAACAAGCCCTTTTCCAGTTCTTTTCACCATTTCTCCTGCAGGGAATCCCCATCACAATTTGAGAGCTATTCCATTATTTATCAGTTTAACCAGCATTTATAATCCAAGCGATCGGGTCATTATCTAGAAGCAGACTTTTCCCAGAAGGCATCACCCTCCAATGCTGTTCAAAATTGTTCAAACAGGAAGGTGGGTAAATATTTGGGCTTATTGATTTCATGAAAATTTGTATAAATTTTTAATAGACCATAATTGAATGCAAAAACATTTTTGGAACATTTGCTTAATACAATAATACGGACTCACACGAAGACTGTTCTTCTTCCGCCATATACAACACTGTCCTTCTTTCTCGAAATCGCCCTTATCCTGTCAACGCTGATAAAGGTGCTTTCTTCCTAACGATGACAGAAACTCCAATCAAATGTGATAAACCTCAGGCTGGGACTGCCATTTCTCTTCTCACCTCACACACTCCTCATGTAGCCACTCCGCTATCGACGTCTCCTCATCCACCCTCAGCCATCTGTTCATGCAGAACGTCCGTCACGGAGACACACTCGCCCAGCAATCTCTGCTTGGTAAGACAACACTGTGGAGTGTTTACAGTGTTTCAGAAACACAAACTGTCACCAGTGTTTGATTTGAATTTGCATTGCTGGTCAATCTATTGGTAGATTTGTACCACCTAAGTTGTGTTTTTCCTCGCTAATCTGTTTCTCAAGCGCGGTCTCACAACACTAAGGAGAACGAGGCATGCCCTGAGAGTCACACTGAATATAGATTAACATGGCAGAGGTAGAGCTGCATCTTCCTAGAGACAGAATAAGAAAAGAATGTCTGGTTTTATTTAATTTTTTTTTTTTTTTTTTTGCAAGAGCCATGTGTTAGAAGCCAGAAGACACTTAAGTAAATTGATGATTTGCTGTCTGTCTGAATCAAAGAAATAAAAGCTAATTATCTGCACCATATTGAATTGCAAAGCATCATATTTATTCCCATAGCATTGAATCGGATTGTGTTGAATCAATTCGGAATCAGATCACTCTGAATCGTATTAGGGGTCAATTGTATCGGTAGCTGCTTCATGTGTATCTTTAATGTATCGCATTTTTCGCTATGAGCTCAAATACCATATCGTATTATGTGATGAAAGCCTAGTGTAATGAACAGGTGACACAAATAAAAAAAAAATAATGACAGCATCTTTATACAGTACATTTAACACAATTAAACTTCTTTAAATACATCAAGATAGTCATTTTAGACACCTGCACTAAGACACCTGCTCATGAGTCAACTCAATTCAAGTCAAGTCAAGTTTATTTCTATAGCACTTTTCTTTTTTTTTTCATTGTCTCAAAAGCAGCTTTACAGAATTTAAAAATGTAAGTTAATTATGTGTATTTATCCCTGATGAGCAGCCATGGCGACTGTGGCAAGGAAAAACTCCCTTAGATGTTATGAGGAAGAAACCTTAAGAGGAACCTGACTCAAAAGGGGAACCCATTCTCATTTGGGTGATATTAATAGTGTGATTATAATCTTTAATCAATACAGAACACTGGAGAGTGAGAACTAACATGAGCACTGGAATGTAAAATTATGCGTAATGTTCTTTCTACAGTCTTATACAGTCTTTTGAGATCATGGAACCAGGAGCTCCTGAGCAACTCATAAAATAGCTTAACATTTGAGATCATCACAGATCCAACACCAGCTTCTCCATGCCAGAGCCTTTAAACACTCAAAGAGGTCCAATGTCCAAAAGACAGTTGAGGGTCTAGACATTGCGCAGATGTTCTGTCAGCTGCCTTTGTATTCTCTGTTGAAGGTATTATTTCAATGACAAAACTTCAATAACTACTTTTTTTAACAAAAACCTGACTGGAAATACACTTGGATGTTTTCCATCCAATCATGGAAATAAATGACAAATTTACAAAGAATCTGAATCACTGCTGAAGACAAGATTTAAGAGATCTGCTGATGTTTATCGGACATTGAAATTGACACAGAGTGACCCAAGTTTCCTACATGTATCAGAAAAAAGAGAAAGAGAAAAAAAAGAGCAGCTTTTTCACTCAACCAACCGTCACTTGACCTGAAGCAGGGTGAAAGATAGAAGCAGTCCTTCCATCTGGCACATTTTTGCCTTTAGCCTGAGAAACCCAAGAAAGACTGCATGCATATGAGCTCTTTCAGATCAAATAATTATTTTCTGAATGGAAGCCAGGTCATTCGCCCTTGATTTGTCCTGAAAACCAAGAAAAGACTTTCAATTGGCTTGGCCATTATTCCTGTGAATACTGACACATCAGTTTCTTTTTCACTCAGATGCCATCCTATTTAATTGAAAACGAATTTCAGTTTAAGGTCCTAGCTAACATAATTTTGCTTGTTCCGAGTTAGCATCTAAATAGCATCTCATTTGACGTAATCCATATATTTTCTCACAATTTTCTCAAAATAACCTCCTAAACACTATTCAACTTTTTTTAGTCCATTCTTGTCGTTCAGCAAAGCACCTGCAGGAACACACTCTAATAGAGAATGGCAAGATAAAGTACACAGATGCTAAAGTAAGCTGTAGCAATCCGTGAGGTAAATTTAATATCTCTGCAAAGAGGCATCTTGACATTTTCAAAAAACGTGCTGCTGGGTTCTTCAAACCAGCACTGACTTGGAGAAATTGTACTTCAGGTCGGTCGGTACAGTCGTGACCAATCTCACGTGTTGGCTCTTGCTGTTGAAAGAGGTATAAGAGGAACTAATCATCCATATACATAGACATAAAACCACATTCATGCTCAATTAGAGCAGCTAATTCATGCAATGCCATGTGGTGTGAAAAAGCAGTTTCGTGCTATGTCATTACTCTAGGAGTGGCACGAGGTACACATGTAACCTAGGGTTATTATGCATTATGTATAATGTTATTATGTGTATTATATTATATATTCTATTGAATTTTTTTTTTCTATTTTTGTATTTGATTTAGATTTTTAAATTTTGACTGATAATCATTTACATTTACATGTATGGCATTTGACAGATGCCCTTACATGTATCTCATTCATACAACTGAGCAGCTATGGGGTTAGGGGCCTTGCTTAGCAGGGGCAGATGTAGAACATTATTTATGGGGTGGCAATGGGGTGGTATGACAGTTATGGCAACACTGAAGCAATCATCCTTGCATGGTTCTTGTGGATTCAAAAAATGATATACATATTCTGTGTGTACATTTTATATTGGTCTATTAGAAATTAAAGAAAGACTGATGTGTGATTAAATTTACCTGAACCTGATATCTTAATTGAAAAAACTTTTGTTTTATTGAGTTCTACAGTAACCCATAGTGAGTTTAGGTCTATGCTAAGTTTCATTTACTAAGCAATGGTAAATTAACCCTAGGTCATCATGACAAACAATACAGATTACACCAATCAGGCTTAACATTAATACCTCCTGCCTAATATTGTGTTGGTCCCCCTTTTGCTTTCAGAACAGCCCCTTCCCCATCAAGCATTAACTTCAGCAATTTGAGCTACAGGAGCTCGTCTGTTGAATTGGACCACACGGTTCAGCCTTCGCTCCCTACGTGTATCACTGAGCCTCTCCCGCCCATGATCCTGTCGCCGGTTCAACACTGTTCCTTTCTTGGACCACTTTTGATAGAAACTGACCACTGCAGACCAAGAACATCCCACAAGAGCTGCAGTTTTGGAGATGCTCCGACACAGTCTTCTAGACATCACGATTAGAGAGTAGGCCCACGTCAAACACGCTCAAATTCTAACGCTTGCCCAGTTTTCCTGCTTTTAACCCGTCAAATTTGAGGACAAAATGTTCACTTGCCATGATGAAGAGATAATCAGTGTTATTCACTTCACCAGTCATAATGTTAACCGGTCATAATTAGGGCTGTCATTCAATTAAAATATTCAGTTGTGATTAATCCCCACTTAATTGCTCTTTTTTATCTGTTCTATTATATGTACCTTAAATTAATACTTTTCAGGTTTTTAATACTTTAATGAACATGGGCATGGACAAATTTGCAAATTTGCAAAGCAACAAAGCGAGGATTAGCCATACCAAAAGGCAACAGTTTGGGTTTTCTCACAGCGTAAGCGTATAAAGAGCGGAAATAGACGAGAAATATATATATATACAATATAATATAATAAAATTAGTGGCGTTAAAATATAGTTTGCGTTAATGCGTTATTAACGCCTGAATTTTGACAGCCCTGGTCATAATGTTATGCCTGATCGATGTATATATAAATACAAAGCCTCAATGTATGAAGTACTGGTTTTACTTAAGTCAAAACACATAACAATTACACAGAAAACACATTTAATCACCAACAAAGAAATCACAGTATTCCATGCAACATGAACCGTGAAATGCATTGTTGTCAAGTGATGTCACTTGTTAAATGGTTCGGACAATCCAGAAGATGCAAGCTAGTGAACAACATACTTTGGCAAATAGTTCATCATTAAGTTAGTCATTAATACGTGCAAAATAACTATAATAATATATAATATACCGTACTTACATGTATATTTAAAAAATGCTTTGATTCATTAAAAGAGTTGGATAGAGTCATTTGGTTGTGATCAGTGATCAGGCTGGTTGCACTGAATGTGTTTGATTCAGACTTTGCTTCAGACTACGGACTACGCTAATAATAAGACAACATTTCTTTACATTATTTATGGGTACATTTTTATATGGGTTTCATATGGGTTTTTTTTTTATGTCATCGCATGAAGAAGCAACTGCTGCTGAATATGTGGTTGAGGAAACTGATTAAATTGATATCTTATTCTTTTGGTTACCAGTGCTGGAGTAGCAGAAGGGGCCACCCTGTGCCACCCCGGTTGATTCACCCCTGTTGCTAATGGGCCCAGGATTTGCAGATTGAAGTGGCTGGGACTTGAACTCATGACCTTCAGATTCAAAGTTCAAATCTTAAACCGGTGCCTCAATACTAAATACGTTTATGAACTATTTATTGTAACATGGACAAAACCTTTATTTCACGTCCACACTAGTTCTGTGTGCTGATTGGTGCTGTTCTGTCACTGTGCTACTGTTCTGTGTTATGTCTTTGTCACAAATGCTGAGTGCTGAGTGTAATGTGCTTATATCCCAGTTAGTTTTGTGTTGTTCAGTGTAAATTTATGTTGTGTACTTTGGTCATGAGGGACAGTTGTCAAGATTACTGTACCAACGGATAAAATGACAATGAATTGAATGGATACTCGACTTGACTTCACTATTCATGTCTTACACTATACAGACAGTTCAAATGTTTAGACAAGACACAGATGGTTACCTCAAACATGTTTCTCACATGTCCAAGATAATACAACACCCATGTATATGTCGAAGTTGCCATAGGTACATATTATTCTAAACGCTCCCAAATGCATATAAGAGGCCCATATCTATATCTTGTTAACTATGCACAACAATTATATCTAATCTACAGAGAACATTATAGTCACTTGAGGCCTGGATACGATGCTATCATAATAATTACTTTTGCACTGTGGTTCTCTTCAATATGCAGTCCGGTGGTTTATTTTATGGTTTTTCCAGTTCCCTAATACGTTTCATAAAAGAGCTCAGCTGAACATTAATGAGGTGGCACAAGGGAAGCTGATCTTCTTTGACAAAAAAAATAGGTTTTACCCCATTACTCTCCACAATAAAAGGCAATCACTTTCCTGATGCCTGCTATAAAACTCCTCTTGTCACAGTCATAGGCAGAAAATTGACTAATAAAACAGACGACTGATTGATAGAAATTTATGGAGGGAAATGTTGATGGCGTAGGCTGAAGTACGTGGCTGTAATGAAAACTATTGAAATGGTAAAGAAGTGAAGCGTGATGCTCGGCAGTGTCCTCAGGGGGCAGGAATCACTCTGTGGGTTCTCAGTTGGTGCTCACAGTCCCACGTCTCTCGCACGAAATCTACGCTGTGCCTTCAGGGAATCGTTGGAGCCCAGCGAGCAGACGTTCATCATAACGCGTCGTCGCTCAAACCAACTGCAACTTTTTATTCGTCTTTTTGTTTTTTACTGAATCTTGCAAACTCTAACCTCATATTCTCTCTTTTGATGATTCATACCCTCATTAAAAGAGACAGACTGATGACCGCCTTGTTCCCTTTTTTCTCTTTTCCTTTTCTTTTACAATATTTTACATAAACACAAACATCCCTGCTTTTCATCACTTTGCAAGTCTAAAGCAACACAGAAGGTGTATCAAGTAAAGCTTTGTACACACATAAAGCAACTCGCAGACGTTTTCAATGAGAGCTGGTGAAGACACGAGCAACTAAAACCACTATCAATGGGAGTAAAAACAGTACAGTACAGGTGATCAGGTGATACATCAGAAGTGGAATGCTAGCTGCACCACCCATAAATTAAAGTTACTATGGCAACCAGTAGTAGTCGAAACACCTACTCGCGACTTCAGAGCAACTGATGACTTTGAACGTACCATAAAGAGGCAGCTGCACTTTTCACTCATCCAAAGTGTCCTCTATCATCCTCTCATCACTGTCTCACACACCAAGAGGAGACCTGAATGTTCAAGGCCTCAACACTGATTGGACATAATTGGACTTCTATGTTTGCAATTTCTGTCAAATACATCCAGAAAACAGCTTTTCTCATGACAGAACTTTACTCATCACTTCTCCTCATTGCTCACTCAATACTAATGCACATTTCTTGCTAAAGCACTTTATTGTATCTGCTAAATATACAGCTTTAAAACTCAGTTTTTGCTAACACGAGTGTGTGAGAATATGAGAATCCTAGGTCTGCGGATAGTACAGTGTTAGTACTCTTCAATCAATTTCATTCAATTCTGTTAGTTTACAAGAAGATTGTCAATCACAAGTCAAAGTTGGTTTAAATGAAGTCAGTGTGAAGCAAAGCACATCAGTACCAGTAGCACATGTTAACATTTACATTTATGGCATTTAGCAGATGCTTTTATCTAAAGAAATGTACCAAAAAGCTTAGAAGTCTCTATTAATGAATAAATCACTGGTTCACAAGGTTGCAGATTTACGATACCATCAGAATAAAACTCTGTTGGGTGGAACTGAAGCTCATATTTTTTTTTAAATGACATGAACACATAAAACAAATAGGGAATAATAAGCACTAGTTTAAGTGTCTCAGGAAGAAGCATGTCTTCACCTGTCATTCAGACTTAGGCAGGAAGTTCATTTCACCAACTCGGACTGGACAGTTTGCCTTTTCCCCCCCATCGGTAAGAGTAAAAAATAAAATGAAAAGCATATTTTTCAGGTATCATAATAATCTCTAAATGTTGATAGATTTCACACGTGGAAATGATATAAACATTGCACAGTAGAAAACAGTAGAAAAGGTCACGTTCAGTGGTTTGTGTTCAGGAGTGACACATGAATCAGTTTAGGTAGCGAAGGAGACTCAATTGTAGCTGCCGGCACCGTGTTTATGAAGAGGCAAATTAGGGGTTCTCCTAGGGTGCAACCATCTGGGGGGGGCATCAGTGAGCTGCCCCACCCCCACTGCCCTTTACCCATTATTTACCTGCTGTTTTCCTACTAAAATGTAAGATACAGTTTATGTTTACATATTTAGTCAGGCAATTTTGCAATGAATATTAAATGGGTTAAAACTTTTCTTATGGAAGGTTGTGAATGATTTGTCTGGTGTGGTGGTGGAGTTTGTGTTGGGGCAGAGCCACTAGGGGATGACAATAGGAATCTTGCCCAGGGTGCCAAAATGGCTAAAAACGGCTCTGGTTGCTGCATCATGCCGTCTCATCTCCACATCATACCCTGCTATTGAATACAGTTATAACTTCTTGTTCAGTCCTTTCATATACTCTCCACAGTTATAACTAGTCCAAAATTATAAACATGGCTCAAGATTACACCACATTCTGGCTCAATGATCCGGCAACTCTAATTAGAATAGTGAAAAAAAGCAAAGAGGCTAATGTTCCTGAAGGCTAATGATGTAATAAGGCTGTTTTTTAACCTTGAAAGAAATGTTGAGCAAACTTCAAAGCTTGAAAGATGTTCTCAAATCCAGCATCATCCATTCAGGTGTAAATCCTAGATAATTAGGGGTAAAAAAGACGACAGATGGCTGCAAGATAATCCGTTCCCATGGAAAGATGGAAAGAGATATTTCCAAAAAGGAGTCACTGATTTTCAGGATGGAACAGAATCAGATCGGATCGGATCGGATCGGATAGGATAGGATAGGATAGGATAGGATAGGATAGGATAGGATAGGATAGGAGGATAGGCACAGAGCCTACACGTGATCCGGATACCAGAGGGCAAAGACGATTACATCATTATATGATCTTTGGATGGGAATCTCACCCCAGATGCATGGCCTAGCCATATGTTAAACCGAGCTCCTGCCTAACAAATATCCGCATGCAGTCAGTGCTAGATTTATGAGTTTGGGGATCCGGGGACATGGTTCTGCGGGTGAGAATGAAAAAGGAGCGAGAGACACGCTATGTTCCTTGACAAGCAGAGTTAATGAGTGCAAGAGAGCAATCGCATCACATTCACTCGGCTTTTACCAGCAACACAGAAAGTCAATACCACCAGAGGCCCTTAAACCAGCGATGTGGAGCATGTAGCCGGCGAACTGGAGCTAGCCTGATAACGGTTTTAATCCAAACCTCGATATGGATTTATAATCAGGGTTCTAGTGTAAAATTTAACTAAATTGAAAGATTTAAAAAAGAAAGAAAGCTACTATCCTATTCCATTGGAGGAAAATAAATGGATTTACAGCTTAATACTTATGCTATTAAAGGCTTTATGTATTTATTTAGCAATTTCTTTCTCCTTTTTCTCCCTTTACTTGTGTAAGTCCATGTCAGAATCTAAATTCATAATATAACACCTTTCAGATCCTGATAAATGAAGGCACATGAGATGAGTTGTTTATGTGTTATTGCTTTATTAAACTGTTTTTATAATGAGACCCATGCGAGTTTCTTGTGGCCTATTATTTAAATAGATTTTGACACCCCTGCCCTAATCGATTCAATGCCCCAATCTAATCCATAAACGTTATTATTTAAAATACGTAATCAAATTTTGCTCAGGAAATATATTTCTACTGACACTATGACCGTTTTATAAGATTCTAGACTCTTGGAAAACATGAAATCTTGTGAATGTTGCTTTTCTTTGGTTTATAAAGTAAATAAGATCTGATTTAATCGAAATTTGGGATAAATATCCAAATTTCCAACTCTTTTTGACAAGTTCAAAACATC